>APFE031437677.1:0-12949 GCA_000404065.3 Pinus taeda
TTTGAGACCTTTGACAATGGGTTGCATGTGTGTTGGCTCAAGATATTGTTGTATGGGATGAAGCAAGCACCTCGTGCTTGGTACACCATGATAGATAGTTAATTCACCAGGTTGGGCTTCACGAAGAGTGAAGTGAATGAAAGCCTGTACCACATAGTTGCAGAAGGTAAATTTTTTTATCATTGTAATTTATGTTGATGATCTCATACTGGCAAGTGATGATCAGTTGATCAAGTCTTGGAAGGAGGACCTTGCAAGAGAGTTTGATATGAAGGAAATGGGGCTCATGCATTACTTTCTTGGCATGGAGGTATGGCAGGGAGATGGAGAGTTGTTTGTGTCTCATGGAAAGTATGCCAACAAGATACTCAGGAGATTTTGCATGGAGAGCAACAAACCCATGGAGACTCCTCTAGCAGGTAACTGGAGGAAGGAGGATACTACTTCAGGGGAAGTAGTAGAAGCTATTGTTCAAAACCATCTTTTGGGTTCACTCATGTACTTGGTGAACACATGACCAAATATGTGCTATGCAGTTAACCATCTTAGTCAAGTGATGGTTAGGCCTACCAAGCTATATTGGACGGCAGAAAATCATGTGTTGAGATACCTCAGGGGCACTTCTCAGCATGGATTATGGTACAAACAGACAGAGGGAGTGAATATTTAAGGCTTCACTGATGCAGATTACGCAGGGAGTCCATCCGATAGGAAGAGCACATCAAGAGTGATCTTCAGTATTAGGTCAACAATAGTTTCTTGGTACAGTAGGAAACAAATATCGGTTGCACTTAGTTTGGCAGAGGTAGAGTACATGGTTGCGAGCCAAGAAGCATGTGAGGCCATCTGGATGAGGAAGATCCTGGTTGGTTTTTTTGGTTAGCATATGGATCCAACAGTGATATACTGCGATAATCATAGTTGTATCAAACTCTCTCAAAATCCAGTTTTTCATGATCGGTCCAAGCATATTGATATCTGATATCATCATCTCATAGTTTGTGTATTGAGGTGGATTATGTTGTTAGAGTACATTCCCATGGAGGAGCAAGATGCTGACATTTTGACAAAGGCATTTTCAAGATGTAAATTCGAGTTTCAGAGAGACAGGATCAGGGTAGCTGATAATCCCTTTCTTGTTGAGAGGGAGTGTTGAGAAATGGCAACAAGAACTTCCAATTTAATTTGTCCTTGAATTAAAATGAGAATTATAATCGAATTCTATTCTCATAAAAACTTTTAAATAGTTAATTAAGTTTAATTAACTTAATTAGATTAGGAATTTCGAGTTGGAAGTCTTTCTGTAGTCATGTATATGTTATCCCTAAGTTTTAGGGGTCTAGTATGAGTTTAAATTGAGTTGGAAATTAGATGACTCAATTTACTGAGTTAAGTTCAGTTAAATTAGTTCCAAACTGTTTATGGAACTAATAGAGAGTTAACAGTCAGTTGGTGCACTAGTGCATCCACAAGTGTCACTATAATTAACTGAAGATTCCCTCATCTAAAACTCATGCATGTCGATTCTGAGAAAGATCTACTGTACTATCAATTGTATTATTTACTGGAGTGTAAATATCATGCTTGCATCAAAGATTGATCCTATGTTTGGATTGTGCAGTTTTGGAAGTATGAATTCTCTTTGAATACGTACTATTCATCTTAGGAATTACGCAAGAGATTAGGGGCTTGGAGAGCTGCAGAATTGGCTAAGTGTTGGTGAAGAGCTAGCTTGTGAGCTGAGAGAGTTGAGCATACTTGTGTGGAATTGTTCTAGTGATAACAAGCTTTGTATCTTCACTCATATTTATGATATATGCAATACATATAGCGGGGTTTTGAGCAGTGGCATTCCCCAAATACATATTGTGTTATGTGCCATTGGTTTATCTTCTTCTTGTTCATATTGTTTTCATCAATCTATTGGTTTCCACTGGTTGAAAGTAGAAGTAGTTTCTTGTCCCATGCTTTAGTACATTGCATGAGCTTGTGAATCTATAGGATTTTCTACAAGAGTAAATGCTAGGGGAGTAAGTAGAATCTAGGGAGAGGCAAGAAAAGTTTTTGTAGAGACAAAAGTTGAGAATTTGGTGGCTCAAAGAAGGTGACAAGAAATTTGTATTTTTTCCACAACTCCATGATTAACAAAAGACACTTAAATAAAAAAAATTACTTTGAAAAATGGCCAAGGAGAAAAATTACACAATTATGGTGACATATACAAGGTATTGAGTTCTTTTTACCACTAGCTCCTCGTTAAGCCAAAACTGGGTAGACATGAATATATGAGACCAATATTAAAACACATCCCCAAGTTGGTTACCCTAGAAAAAAATGTGAGCTTGAAGATAGAAATTTATCCAAAGAAATTAGAAATAAAATTATGGTACTAAGAGAAATCTTCAGGTCCAAATGGATTTACAACAAATTGCTTCCAAAATTGTTGGTCAATGGTGGGCAAGCTTGTTTGGATGGTAGTTGAGGACTCTAGCAATACACATGCAATCTTGCAAGCTTTCAACTCTACCTTCCTTACACTCATTTATGAAGAAAAAAAGTTAAATCACATGATAAATTTAGAATAGTCTCGTTGTTCAATGTGATCTATAAAATCATCTCAAAAAACATTTTCAATATACTAAATCCATTCATGTCACATGTCACCTCTCATGAGCAACGATGATACATTCAAAGGGCGTTAAATTCTAGATGGGATAATTATAGCACATGAAGCCATCTATTCCTTAAAAACAACCAAAAAAAAAGAATGCTAATTAAGTGTGATATGTCTAAATACTTTGATCATATAAAGTGGTATTTTTTTAGGCTAGAAGCTAATTGTTTTTGGCTTTAGTCCTTTTCAAGATATTAGAAAAAGGTGTAATGCCTCTACCTAATCCTATTATTTTACATTGTGTTAATAACCTACCATCTAAGTGATTGTTTTCTTTCTTTCTTTTTTAACCCAAAAAAAAAAAATATCATATTAGTAATTTTAATTGTGTAGCTAGAAAGGTGTCATTATTAGGATGAATTCACATGTTTCCAAATACTCTATAACTTAACACTATAATGTAACCACTTGGTTAAGCACCATTTATCTAGTTATCAAAGACTATGAAACCATCATCATCGTCTCTTATGCATCCTTGTTGATGTTTTTGCAATTTTGTAGCATCTGACAAACATTCTCCCACAAGGTCATGTTGATTTGCTAGGGGAGAATGATACATTTGCAACATGAGGCCATGTTGATTTGGCTAAGAGTGAATGGCCTAGGGTAGTCTTTCTCCCATTATCCTTGGTGTCTGGCTCAAGGAGATTGGCCCAAAATATCCACATTCCCTACTCCACGATGGAGTGATCTATTTTTTATAGAGCGGGCTTTATTTGTTTATTTAATGGGGTTTTCACCTATTAATGAAATAAACAATTCCATTCTAATGATGAGTTGTAATGTAGGATCAATAAGTGAATGGGTTCCCTATGATGAGGGGCTTTTCATTGGGTCTCCACTCAACATTGGAGCTCTATATAAATAGATGAGCACGTGAGGAGACAATGATCAACACAGCAAGGTCATTTCAATATTTTCTAGTGGAGGAGAAATTCGCTAAGAAGAAATCTATTATCTATCATTTTTGTCTCTCTTTTGGAGGCCGCATGTGTAAGGTGTTGACCAAGCTTGACCATTTATTTTGACCAGTCCATATAGCCACACGTGTAAGGGTTTTGACCAACGCTAACCGGATAATTTGATCACAATATGTTTGACTGAGTTTGACCGCATGTTGACCAAGTTCAAAGCAGGGCCACACATGCAGGTTGATTGAAGACTGTTGACCAGAGGTTGAGTTTGATCGCAGGGCTATTTTGATCAGCGTTGACCAGAGTTGATATTTTAATTAGTTTGACCAACATTAACTAGCATTTGTTTGACCAATTTTGACTATTGTTTTGAATTATAATGCTGGCATAAATTTCTAGAGAGATTTCCAATTTGTAAACCTAATTGAAAAGACAATTTCTCCTCAAGAAAATATTGTTGCGTTTTCTCCAAGGTTGGGTTTCCAAGGTAAAAATATTGTGTCTACTGTGCATGGTTGCCTTTCTACAATCTGTATTATTTCCATTGCATTTACAGTTGGGATTTTCTATGTGTAATTATTTAATGATATTAGTGGCATGAGAAATATCGTGAGAAATATCGTTTAAAAAATAATTAGGAAGTAATTATCAGATTAAAAAATTGTATTATATTGCACATGTTATAGAACATCAACATGGTATCAGATATTTATTGTATATAAACAATTGATTTCAGCCTCAAATTCCAATATTCAATAGCTTGTACAAATTTTAGATCTCTTGGCAAGATGGTGCCTAGTCTGAAAGTAGAAGACAGGTTGGATGGTTCTACAAATTTCAGATATTGGAAGACAAAGATACTCCTTATCTTGGATGAAAATGAGATTCAAAATTATGTGAAGGAAAATGTCTCAAAATCAAAGAGTGCAGAGGAGAAATCTAGGCATAAGAAGAATGAAGCAAATGCTAAGAGGATATTGATAGATTCCATAAAGGACCATTTGGTTCACATGTTGTTGAGTTGATGACTGCCAAAGAAATGTATGATTCTTTAGTAGGATTGTTCGAGAGTAAGAAAAATAGCAGGAAATTAGCATTAAGGCATAAAAACTGTAGTATAATAATGTCAAGATCAGATTTAGTTGCCACTTATCTCGTGAGAGTCTCCTAGTTGAGAGATCAACTTACAACCATTCGAGATACCATTGATGATGAAAAACTTGTTAAAGTGACTCTTAATGGATTTTCTTCTTCTTGGGATCCATTTTTATGGGGTATTTATGCACAAGATGAGTTTCCCAAATTTGATCAACTTTGGACTGATTGTGTTCAAGAGGAGGCCATATGGTTATCCAATAACAACTTTCAAAGACCTCGGGATGGAGAAACTCAAGCCCTTGCAACTCATGCAATGAAATGAAAAACAAGAAGACACGTTGATAATAAAAATACAAGTGGAAGATCAACTCCAATTCAAGACCAGAAGAAGAAGGATATTTCAAAGATCAGGTGCTTCAAGTGTCATACACTTGGTCACTATGCATTCCAATGTCCTCAAAAGAAAAGGAAGGGTAGGAAGCATGCATCAATAGCTGATGTTGATGTTGATGATGATGATGAGAATCTACAACAATATAAGAAAAATGAATCTAAACTTGATGATATTGCCGATGGATTTTGGAAATAATATTTCTTTGTCTCTACTCTTACAAACACTATTATATATAATACTTATATTTGGTTGGTGTACTTCTAGGAACATGATAGGTTCACAATATTCTCTCAATGATTCGACAAAGAAGGATTCAGCATTGTAGGTGGAACTTGGAGATAATGCCAGGTATGTAGTGAAAGGAGTTGGGACAACATATTTTCTCAAGCTTCCTTAGCTAAAGCTCAAACCTGCAAATACATATTTTCTCTCTTTTGAGTAATGTGACAGCATCTGCATGACCTTAGATTGGCTCAAAATTTCTTTTAAGCTTCCTAGTATTTCCAAACCTTTAAAAACTTCAGTATTTCAGCTAAACAATAATCCTCTTTTCACTTGTCCTACTCTTGGAGCTCAAATAAAAGTTCTACCCTTTTGAATGATTTATTTCTTTGCTAGCCAGTCCACTACCTGATTGGTCATTCCTCTTGCACTAAGGTAACATGTTTTAGCAAAATTTTTAATAATTCCTTTGACCTATTTTCCTTGTCCTGCTAAAACCCGTAAAGAAACCTTACTTTATTGTTTCAAAAGTCCATGATTATATTTGAATCCCATTTAGAATATCAAGCTTTTGAATCTAAACCAAGGCTCATCTTGATGCCTTCCATCAAAGATTCCATTTTCACCCGAGTGTTGACAAAACTCTTGTGCACTCTGAATGTTACTCAAACTCCTACCCTCACTCTTGTGCACTTTGAATGTTAGTCAAACTCCGACCCTCATTCGAAAAATGTACATAAAGGAAAGTTTATACTTGGTTCCATTAATGTTATATGGAAAGAACAAGTAATATACACAAACTAAAAATCAACTTTACTAGAAAAGAGTAAACATTCAATTTTCATTTTGAGGATTTTTGATACTTTTATCACGTAAACATGCCAAAGGGAAGGACAACTTTTTTACTTGAGAAACCAAGTAATTGAGAAAACAACATTCACTCAACAAAAAATGACTGAGAAGTTAATATGATGACTCTTGGATCTTATATTTCATCAGTGCTTGATTCATAAGGCAAGAGTTGAAGTTTTTCATAAGCATGTGTCCACAATACATAAATGATCTTAAGATGATCTCATGTAAGCAGTAGCATGGAATAGAATATTTTTATTTATGTGAAACCCGGTAGGATCTATGGAATCAAAATTATAAAAATTTACATTTTCCACTTTGATGTCCTTTATCTTGACAATGTCTTAACTTGCAATACAATCATTTTTTGGTAGTGTTCTAAAACATCCTTCATGTATCTTCTTTATTTAGTTGGAAAATTCAACAAACTATGTTATTTGGTCAAATCCTCAAGCTAAATTGAGAATTGAGTGCTTCAACCTTACTTATTCATATATCGGACAATGTATCATCACATGCATTTCATCCTCAATTTCTCTTTGTTTGCAAAGTGTGCATAACATTTTATATTATTTTGTTATTCTACCTCTTTGTTTGCAAAGTGTGCATAAACATTTTTCTCTCTTTATTATATTATGTCCCCCTACTAGGTGAGGAGAACTAAACTTGAATTGACAAGTGAATGTTTTTTATACATAGAGTTATACTCATGGAGGTAATTTTGTTCTACGTAAGTAATCATCATGTTGATTACATTATATTGATGGAATCTATTTTGTATCACCAAGTTTTTGCCACAACTTCTCAATTGCTCTATTTTGAACCATGTCTCAAATGAACAATGGTTCACCCTGTAAATTTTCTTTTAATTCATTTCACACCATAATGGTACCAACCCTTAACTTGAAATGCAATCATTTGTTAATTTCAAATCCAATGTTTTATATGATTGTCTCCCCCGAAAAGATAGTAACAGTTAAGGTCGTTAAGTTTCCTGTAGCCACTTCTTTCTCACTCTATAAGGTGCCAATTATTGTTGTGACTCATGGATACATTCCCTCTCTTTGGCCATGTCACTAGTAATTGTAAATACTAAATACGTAGGTTTGTTGTGACCTTCTCTGGTCTTGGAATCTTGGCCATCTCATCAATGAAAATTTATATTTCACTATACAACTCTATTTCTACTAATAGTTTTATGAAAAAATACAGTGGTGTAGATGGTTTAGCCCCATGCCAATGATGGGTTATAGAGCATGCAACAGAGATCTTAAAAACATTAAATTGAGAGACAACACCAGAGATCTTAAAATCAAGAAGACATTACTCAATGGAGAACAAAAATCACACTTCTATTACACAGGACAAGCCTTGGTCTTGCTTGGATTGCAGAGGCAGAGGCAAGATTACAAATTTATAGAAGGGAGAAGAGTTCTAGATTTCTCCTCATGTGAAATTCATGGCTGCACAGTGAAGCCAAAAAGTTAGTCACAATGGATGGCAGTTGGTGTGTTAGGTTCAACGGTGGCGTGATTGTCAGAGAGTCGATGTCGATGTCTTCATTTTGGCTTCACATTTAACATTCTCCCACTTGAAGCCGAATGAAGAATCTTGAATCAAGACACACTGAGTCCTACCATGCCTCTATATAACTCATGTTTATTTATTGGTAGAATCTTAGTGAGCATATCAGAAGGGTTCTTATTTTTATGGATATTTTCCAAGGATAATTGTCTTCCTCCAATACATGCCAGATCCAATGGTACCTTAAGTCAATGTGCTTGGTTTTTTAGTGAAACGCTGGGTTTTTCACCAAATGAATATCACTCTGACTATCACGATATATCACATACTTTTCCTGCTTTATTCCTATCTCTCTTAGGAATCGTTGAACCCACAACATCTGTTTACAAGCCTCTATTGCAGCTATGTACTCTGCCTCTGTTGTAGAGAGAGCTACTATTCTTTGTAGCCTTGACACCCAAGATATGACATGCTCCTACAAATGTATATAAATGCACTGTAGTGGAATTTCTGGTATCTATATCTCCAGCCATATCTGCATCTATAAATCCTTCAAGCAAAGTATCATTATGACCAAAACATAAACAATAATTACTAGTACCCTTGAGATACATCAAAATCCATTTTACTGCTTTCCAATGTCATTTTCCTGGATTGGCAAGGAACCTACTCACCACTCCCACTGAATATGCAATGTCTAGTCGTGTACATACCATGGCATACATCAAGCTACCAATTGTTGAAGCATAAGGAATATTTCTCATCTCTTCCTTCTCCTTATCATCACTAGGGCATAACTCATTACTCAACTTGAAGTGAGTTGCAAGGGGTATACCATCTGGCTTGGCATCCTTCATAGTAAACTTGTCAAGCACCTTCTTGATATATTTTTCTTGTGACAACCACAACCTTTTGTTTTCCTTGTCACGCATGATCCTCATGCCCAATATCTGTTCTGTTGGTCCCAAATCCTTCATTGCAAATTTGCTACCCAAATATTTTTTCAACCTATTGATCATATTCTTATCATGCCCAACAATTAACATGTCATCCACATATAAAAATAATATGATATACTTTCCTTGATCATACCTCTTGATATAGACGCAATGGTTAGCTTCTAACCTATGAAAACCATGTTCCAACATGAATGAATCGAATTTGTTATACCATTATCGAGGTGTCTGTTTCAACCCATAGAGGCTCTTCTTCAACCTGCAAACTAGGTCTTCTTTTCCTTTTCTATGAAGCCTTTTAGTTGCTTCATATAAATTTCTTCCTCTAATTCACCATGAAGGAAAGCAGTTTTACATCTAAATGTTCACATTCTACGTCTAAAGTAGCAACAAGACCAAGAATGACTCTAATGATGACATTTTCACAACATGTGAGAAAATTTCAGTGAAGTCAATACCTTATTTTTGGGAAAATCCCTTCGCCACCAGCGTTTCTTTTACCTCTCCTTCTTTTCATTGCCTTCATGCTTAATCTTCTAAACCCATTTGTTTTGTAGAGCCTTTCTACCCTTTGGGAGCTTTACCAACTCCCAAGTTTTATTTTCTAGAAAAGACTTCATTTCTTCCGCCATTGCTTTCTTCCATTCTTTACTATGCTCAACTTCACAAGCGTCTTGAAAACAATTAGGCTCACCTTCATTAGTCAATAAAATATAGTTTGAAGGAGGATACCTTTGTGAAGGTTTATGAGGCCTAGAAGATCTATGAACTAACTATGGTGGTGCATTATCAGGTTGAATCTCCTGTAAAGGTTCTTACAAGATTCCTTCTTCTTAGTGTTCATCATTTTCCACTTGTTGTCCTTTCTGCTCTTGAATTTGTTGTCCATTTTCTTGCATTGGTGGGATGTTTTCATGCTGCTCTTCAAACCTGTTAATAATTGTCTTAAAATCCAACTCATCTAGAGACCTCTTAAACATTTTTGACTCATTAAATATAACATCCTTGCTTCTAATAAATTTATGTTTGACTAGATCCCATAGACGATAACCAAATTTTTCATCTGCATATCCCAGAAAAATGAATTTCATAGATCTATCATCTAGCTTAGTTCTATTTTCTTTGGGAATATGTACAAATGATTCACATCCAAAGATTTTCAGATGAGAATAATTCAACTTCTTTCTAGTCCAAACTTCTTCAGGGATGTCACCATCCAAGATTGTAGTTGGAGATCGATTTATAAGATAGCAAGTTGTCCTTACAACCTCTGCCCAAAAATGCTTCTCCAAACTAGAATTCGTCTACATACTCATCACTATCTCCATAATGGTGCGATTCATCCTTTCTACAACACCATTTTGTTGAGGAGTACCAGGCACAATCTTCGTATGCTTTGTGCCAAACTTATTATAGTGTTCCTTGAATGCATTTGAGAAATCTTCTCCACCATTATATGTTCTCAAGCACTTGAGAAATTTGTTAGTCTCTCTTTCTCCAACATGGAATTTTTGAAAAATTTCAAACACTTCACTTTTACTCTTCATAGGGTAGGCCCAAACCTTCCTAGATGCATCATCTATAAATGTTACAAAATATGATGCTCCTCCTAATGGTTTGATGTTAACAGGGCCAAACACATCTGAGTGTATCAATTTAACAAATTTTTCTTTCTGTCATGGCCACCTCTAAGGAATGAAACTCTTCTTTGTCTACCATATATACAATGCTCACAAAGATCGAGATTATAGGATTTCAAACCCAGAAGCAATTTTTTACCAAGAAGGATTTTTAAGCCTTTCTCGCTCATGTGACCCAAGCGCTTATGCCACAGATCTGCTAAATTTTCTTCTTTTGTGATAGCATCCAAATATGATTTTCCTATCATTTCCTTCAATGTATATAATGTTCTTTTCTTGGGTCCTCTGGCGACAACCAATGCTTGTTTGCTAATTTTCCAGCCTCACTTTCCAAATCTTGTGTAGTAGCCTTTATCATCCAGTCGTCCCATAGAGATCAAATTCACGTGCATTTTTGGTACATGTCTAACCTGTTTCAACAATATATCTTGTCCATCCTTCATTTTGATCTGGACATCTCCCACTCCAACAATACTGCAAAAATTATTATTCCCCAAATGCACTCTACCATAATCACCAATATTATATGCAACAAATCTATCTTTGCCTGGGGATACATGGTAAGATGCCCTAGATTCAAGGATCCAATCAAAGCCACTGCTAAATGTATATAAACATGCATCTTCTACTGAAACTATAAATAATACAACACCATTTGTGACTAAAGCAGTAGTCTCACCTTCATTTGTGTTGGATGACTTGTGATTTGTACTACTCGATTTCTGATCCTTTTGTTCTTTCTTCCAGACTCAACATTCTTTCTACATGTGCCCATGTTTTCTACAATGAAAGTAAATGAGCTTGCCCTTCCTTGATTTCAATCGACCTCTCGATCTTGAATGCCCTTGTTGGCCTCGATCGATTCTCCTACCACGATCAGCGAGAGCTAGAGCTTCTCCTCCCTAGTTTTCCACAATTGACTTGTGTTGCAACTCCTCATTCATTAAATTGTTGCTAACATCATCAAATTTCAGGGTCCCTACAGGTGCTGAAGTGTTCATAGCTACAATTAAATTTTCCCATTTGTCTGGCATAGAACACATTAAAAAAATAGCTATAATTTCATCATCTATAATGACTTTTATAGAGACAAGCTGACTAGTAATAATATTGAATTCATTAAGTGCTCACCAACTAAAGCACCCTCTTTCACCTTGAAATTATAAAGTTTCTTCATCAAGAACACTTTGTTTGATATTATGTTCTTCTCATATAGATCATGGAGCGTCTTCCATAATCCTTTTGTCCTCTTTTCTCCGAACACATTGAAATACAAATTCTTTGCTAGATATTGGTGGATTGTCGCAATCATCTTTCTATCTAGCTTATTCCATTGCTCATCTCTCATCGATGAGGGTTTCTTTGTTACACTCTCAATAAACAAATATCAATCTTTTAAAATCAATATATCTTCAGTCTTTGATTTTTATAGAGCAAAATTAAGCCACCTCAATTTCTAATTAATATTCATATCTCCATTATCAATGAAATTCACACCTCAAAAATCAAAATACCACCATCAAACTAAAACTTTAATTATTACAGGTTTACCTAACTTTTAAGTTAAAAAGCCAAATTCATTTTCTTTGAGAATTTCACCTTAAATAATGACCTTTCCCTATTATTATTATTTTTATTTTTTTTTAATATTAAACTAGATACATCACACGCAACTTTTAAAAACAAATGTGTGAGCCCTAAAATAATAATAACTCTAAAAACACACTTCACACATCGTTCACTAATTCAACTCCAATACTTATGTAAACATGAAATCATTGCTTCATCGTTCGTACTTTTCTAATTCAATAGCTCCTCATTTTCCATATGTGGGTAATTCATCGAAATCCCCTGTCTGAAGCGAAAAATTCTGGAGGTCCTAGTCGTCGGCAAAATCCTTGGCATTCTTTGGGTAACTCGACTTTCAGATATTCTCTGCACTCTGAAGGGAAGCAACCGCAAAGAAAATCGAGGCAGCACTCGCAGGATTTTGATTCAGCAGCACAAGGTAAACAGACAGGCAGAATACTTCCAAATCATAGAAAATATTTATGCAATCTTTACCATGAATTCCACTAACCTTGCAGTCACACATAATTAGAACGCTCTTGGGGATGATGATTTCCACAGTGAGGCCAGCCCGAATCCTAACACAGCTCTGATACCAGTTGATGGGTTACAGAGTGGACAGCAGAGATCTTAAAAACACTAAATTGAGAGATGGGTCACAGAGTACACAGCAGATATCTTAAAAACACTAAATTGAGAGATAACATAGAGATCTTAAAAACTAGAAGACATTATTCAATGGAGAACAGAAATTACATTTTTATTATACAGGACAGGCCTTGCTTTGCTTGGATTGCACAGGCAGATGCAAGATTACAAATTTATAGATGGGAAGAGTTCTAGATTTCTCCCCATGTGAAATTTATGGCTGCACAGGGAAGTCAGAAAGTAAGTCATAGTCCATAGCAATGGGTGTATTAAGTTCAGCAGTGATTGTCAGAGAATCGGCGTTGATTGTTAGAAATTCAACAATCAATGAAAAGATTTGAGGATTAAGTAAATTAGCATAAATCTATTTTAAATACAGATCTAATACAGATTTTATATGAATCTACAGATCTAATATGAATTTAGAAAAATTCAAATTTTTCCACGATATTATTTAA
>APFE031437677.1:13650-94620 GCA_000404065.3 Pinus taeda
TTAAATTTTAATAGACATAAGCAAAATTTCAACTTTAATGAACTTATCACTCAAAAATATCTGTAACCCGCCTTAGCATCATTTTAGTAGCTTTTCTCTGTTTCCTTGTATTTTACATCGCATTTTATCCTCACCAATATCATAAAAGGTATGAATACATTTCAAGCTTTCCATAGGGGTCATGTTTCTTATCCCCTTGTGAAAAGTACTTGGTTGTCTGCACTTCATACACCTATGCAACACCACCTTTTTTTTTTTAATTATTACTTTGTGCGAGGAGGAGGTGGTCTGATGTTATCAATATATAATATTTATTAGTTTAATTTAATTAATAAGTGAAAAGAATATATTTTTGAGATATTTATAGTTATTATTAAAAATATTTAATATTTTAATAAAAAAATTTCATTAACAATTAACAACATGATGGTTGATCAAACTAAATTAAAATTCTAAAAACTTATTTCAAATAATATAATTATTTATTTATTATTTTAATATATTTATTAATTATTTTATATTATATATATTAAATATTAAATTGTTATTTATTATTTTAATGTATCCAATGGTTCTAAAAATAAAAAATTAAAAAATTATTTAGATTTTTTAAAAGTTAATTTAATATAAAAAATGAAATGATATTTTAAGGTCTATGAGACTAAAAATAGTTTATGAGACCATTAGTTCTTTGTTTTTCGCTTTTTGCAATTCAGTCATTTTCCGATTCAAATTGATGATGAGCTGACTCAACCTTCCAACAATCTCCTTGCTAAAAAGACAATGCCAAGAAACTGATGCTAACATGTTCTCATAATTTTCTCTGATGTCTTTGAATGAATCACATTCCAAAATGAAATGTTTTTCCGATTCCACAGCTCCAGACATGCAAAATGTGCACACCCTTTCTTCCCAAGCTTCTTTAAGCCTTTTCCACCGTCCTGTTTCACACCGAAGTTGATGTGAGTTGGTCATTAATTGAGCAATAAGAACCTTTCCCTCCACAAAATGCTAGCTCCAATGAACACTTTTGTTGTAAATCACACTTAGGGTTGAATTCCTCAATGTAATATTTCTTCTATCTACCCAACTCTTTTCCCCATACCTTTTTACGAAATTTCTCCATAACAAAATCCTTTAGCTCCTTGCTATTTGTGGGACATGCGTTGAGGTAGATATCCCATTTTGCATCCATGTGTAGTTTTGTTTCATCCGTGTTTTATTTCTTTCATTGATGCCTTCATTGAAGATAACATTAGGCCATCTACCTACTCTCATTTGTTCAATTCTTTTTAGGTATCTTATGAGTCACACCATAGCAGTTGCTTCAATGGAAGTTGCTCCTGTTTCACTCAACATTATCTCATAAGGTACCGAACTTTTTATTTTGAAGTTGCTTATGATCAAGGGTTTTTTGATTTTCTCAATTTGTTTCCATTTTGAGACGGGAGTGTTGCTAGCCCACAATTCACACCCATATAGCATCACTGGACAAACTAAGAGTCCAAAAAACACTAACTGTTTTCCAATCCCATAACTCTGTCTCTCTACATTTGTTTTGAAAAGCATATAATACTTTCCACCCTCCTAAATTTCTCTTCTTTCTGCAGTCCCCCCAATTAAATTTGTTGTTGAAATCAATCCCGAAATACTTATACTCCTTTACTTCTTCAAAAATGTTGTCTTCAAAAAAGAAAGTATGCTGGCTCTACTTCATTTTATTAGAAAAAATCATTATTTTGGTCTTGCTCTATTTCAAAAGTGAAAATAAAATTTTGAAAAATAACGTACTTATCAATTCAACTCTATTCAACTCCTTCGCAAAATTCATGAAGAATGCATAAACCTTTTCCATCCTGTCACTGTCACTGTCACTTCAAATTCATCACAGGATTTCCAAAGGTTTGGAATATTTTTCCCTTTCAAGATCAGTCATAGCTATTAGGTGAGCTATTCAATCTAACACAACGTGGTTTGGCAAAGAAAATAATACATATGATTCCGCCGTAGTTATTATGAATTTTGTGGCATGCCTTGTATACTTTCGGAGCAAATGCAAATAATCCAATTGACTTAAATATAAATACCAGGACATATCCAGGAATTAATGACCAGATAATGAAACTTATCATAGCAGTGAATTGCGCCACTGACCTTAAGGCAGCAGGCCATTCAGATGGATGTGGGGAGCGCGGTGCATACAGAATCCTGATGGCGTCTTTCCATTCAGCTGCTGGTAACTTGTGGGAACTGAAGCCGGAGCCATAATGGATGAGGGCAGTAGAATCAGCAGGGTTATAATACTTCATCTTCTCGTCAATTGGCTCTCCATTAAATCTGCGCGCAGCTTCCATCATTCTGTCCATCACCATCGTTGGGACTCCATGGTTCACCACCTGATCATAAAGTAGAACAGAGCGTTTATTCACCATTGCAATTTCAATGAGGATAAGAAGATGAGGATTTCGCATCAGATATATTTTCCCCTTTTTTGGAAGCCGTTAAACCTATCATAACAATTTTCCAAGCCAGTCATGATTAGCAGTTATTAGCTAATAGGCGTTGTCTACGGCGTTGTCTACTGAGGTTATAATTTAGTTGGGTGAATTTTTTTACTGGAATCTCTTTAATAATTTTTCAAGAAATTTGAAAGTAAGAATGTTTAAATGGTTTGTTTAGGTTGGAAATAGATTCAACCATCAAAAAATTTTGAAGATTTCCAACTCTTAAAACCTGTAACTATAACCAAATTTTAAAAATTTCTACAAAAATTTTTATTATTTTTCAAATAAAAATGTAACTTGTTTAGAGTAACATTAATAATGACCGATCAGTATCCAAAGATAGCTATAACCCAGATTTTTAAAAATTTCTACAAAATTTTCTATTATTTTCCAAATGAAAATATCGCTTGTTTAGAGTAACATTAGCAATGATGGTTCACTATCCAAAAGTATTCCACATGAAGTGACAAGTTGGTGGTTTAAGATGGCTTACACTTCTGACCATTACTGTACATGAAATGACATTGGTGGTTTAAGATGGAGTTGTCTATAATGCGACTTTTTGGAGATTCCGGTGACGGAGTTCCGCGGAAGAAATTGAGGTTAAATCTTGATTTGTTGCAGTTAAAATGTTTTTTTAACTGCATATTTGGATTCAGCACCCTGAAAAACCCCTGAGATGCTTTGATTGTGCAGAAACTAGCTATCAAACTTGCGATTCGAATAAATTGCTGCCAAATTTTGACCGGAAAAACCCACCAGAAAAACTTTCAAAAAATCTCATTATAGACAACTGCGTTTAAAATGGCTTACACTTCTCACAATTACTCTATATGAAATGACATTGGTGGTTTAAGATGGTGCAGAATTTTGACATTTACGTTGTTGAAATTATGTAAGGTAGATTTTAGGAATATCCTAAAATTTGATGGTGGATGTTCAGGAGAGGTAAGTGGGGCAATTGATTTCACTTCTCCAAGCTACCAGATTCTAAAATATTCTCCAAATTTATAATAGAAAAATGTCTATTAATTTTTGTTTAATTTTCTTTTAAACAAAAACAGATTCTTATTTTTAAATCCCATTCCAACACCAAAATTCATATCTACTGTACCTGAGAAATACTTTAAATCCCATTCCAACACCAAAATTCATATCTACTGTACCTGAGAAATACCCCAGGTCTTACAAGCATCTACGATCTGTTGCAGAACCTACCTGAAAGATACCCCAGGCCTCACAAGCATCTACAATTTGTTGCAGAACCTCTGTTCGCCCATCGCCTTCCAATTTCTTCAAGTCTAGAACAGGGATTTGTTCAGCTCTCACACCATAATGAACTCGTGTTGTTTGAGGTTGCAGGAATATGGGAGGAACCTGAGTGATGCCTGAATCCGCAAGCTCTTTGACTGTTGTGATTGAGAAATCAATGCATTCATCTACTTCTCCCGTCTTGATGCTTACTACTGCTTTCTCCATTAATACCGTTTTATTGATCCCGATTGTCTTCACCACTGACTTCGTAATTCCTAGATTTCTCTGAGACTTTTAATTTTTAAGATCCATAACCATGAGGCCCTATGCAAAAGCCGAAGTCTGTTCAAATACAAATGCAGATTGATAGACGTAGTTATGAATTCAAATCCGTACTTTGTACAGAAAGAAGAAAATTCAAATCAAATGACCAGTAGGTGCCTCTTCTACCAGGTCTTCACAGAGTACTAAATTCGGAGACATAGTTGTTGGATGGCCCCGTGGCTCAATAATTCTCCGTCACAGTCGTCAATCTGTTTAAGAAGGGCAAAACTGCCAGTGCAGTGGTGGAAACCGGTCTGGTTTCCAAATTCCAACCCATGCTATCAGTTTGACCTTTACATTCGCTGTGCGCTTCAAGTTTCCTTGAGATACGAATCAATACCAAGGATGAAGGAATAATTATAATAATAAGACAAGGTAGAAGCAAATGTTGAACCGCATCCGATAAGTTTATCACTGTTTGATTTGTTCAATGTTTAAATAGACTATAATTTGGTCGAAAAAATAGAAATTTTGATTATAAATAAATAAAATTCCAGTTATAATTATATTTAGGATTTTGGGTGTTTAAAAGGTTCCTGAGAGTATGGATTTATTTTTGCCATTAAAAAACGATTTAAATATTATTATTAAATTTTTTGAAAAAAAATCCATCCAATTTAAACATTACCATTGGACTTTTTAAAAAAAAATCTCCATCCTAACGAAAGGCTTGAGTAGACAACTCTCTGAAAAGGCAATGAATTTAGATTTCTTATATGATGATTATAATTTCGTCTGAAATAGAAATTTTGATTATAAATAGATAAAATTTCAGTTATATTATTTCAGTGATTTTGGGTGCTCAAAAGGTTTTTTAAGAGTATGAATTATTTTGCCCATAAAAACAATTAAACATAGTATTGATTTTTTTGAAAAAAAAATACATCAATTTTAAACACTACCGATTGGATTTTTTGGAAAAAAATATCTTCATTCCAAACGAAATTAGGCTCTGTAGACACTCCTATAAATAGAAAAGGCAATGAATTCAGGTTCTTAATGATTAATATTTATTTAAAAAAAAAATTGCTTTTTTTTAATTAAATAATATATATTTAATTAAATCTACTAGACAATCACATTAATAAATGTATTTGATATACTACAAAAAATAACATACTTGTATCAATAATAATAAAAATATTAACTGATATACACCTTTGAAAAAAATTGATAAATTAAACTTTATTTAAATAACAAAAATAGAACTTATAATAATTGTTTATTAAAAGCATTTTATTGCAATTTGAAAAAGTTATATTGTGTTTGAACGGGTAAAAATTCCACTAAATCCACGTCAATGCAACCAGTGACATTAAAAATCAAGAACAAAATTGTGTAGTCTAACTAGGTGGAGGAATTGCTTGTAAAGTTATGGAAATTTCGGTCATATTTAGAGAAAATCAGCTAAGGATTTTTGTAAATCCAAGTTATAGTTGTTGAACTTCAAATTTTTAGGTGTCCTCGATGTTTTTGATGGTGCTGAATCCATTTCCACCATAAAAAACATGATTCAAACACTGTGTCTACAAGATTTGTTGAAATTTTTTTGCCCAGATTCTGGCCACTTTTGGCCGTCTGGCAATTCCTCCACCTTGTCAAATGACTCCTTTTTTATTTTGTTGATTTAATTTTTTTTTTTTTTAACTGATTAAAATATATATATATATTTATATTTTGTTTGGTAATTATTATTATTTTTTTTTTCTAATAAGGTTTTTATATCTATTTGATTTTTTTAACCATAAAAAATGGTTTTGTTTTTTTTAAGTTTAATTGGTTTCCTATAATTTTTTTTTTTGAAAAATCATTTATTTTATTTATTTTTGTGTTTTTTTTTTCTTGTTAATTTTTTATTCAAAACTTTTATTTTTACAACTTAATTTTGTTTTTTAAAATTACATATATATATATATATTATTATAATATATATATTATATATATATATATAATATATATATATATATATATATTATATAGATATTAGATATATATATTTACAATTAATTTTGTTTTTAATTACATATATATATATATATATATATATATAGAATTTGATTTTTTATTTTTTTTTATCGTGCTTTTTTGTTTTTATTTTTATGTTTTATTACCAACATGAGAACACCACATCTTAAAAAAATTAATCTACATTTAAATTCATTAGAGAATTTAAAGTGTAAAAATAAGCCCTCTAAACAAAAATGATTGATGCTTTATGAGAACTTTTCAAAATGAACATGAAAATCACTAACAAAAAAAAAAATGTTCACACTTGATACATAAAAGAATTTAAATTGCCAAAAATAAGTCTTCTAAAAAAATGTGTTGATACTACATCAATATTTTTCAACATCAGCATGAAAATCAGCAACATTTAAAAAACTTGTTCATACTTGATACATAAAAAAATTTAAAGAGCCAAAAATATGCTCCAAGAAAAAAGGTGTACTCTCGAATCACCATTTTTCAAAATCAAGTGATTTTTTGCTACCTCAAAAAAATGAGTACTAGGTCATTTTCCGATGTGCTTGGTAACTATGTTTTCACACTTATGGAAAAAATTCATATAAGAACCCTCCCGACCCACCGACTCATATTTATTTTGATTTAGCTATTGACCTCAAAGTGCTTCACACAAGATATTCCTACAGAGTTTTCCTCTACCATTGTGAGTGTTAACAACAAGCAAGTGCTAGATCTAGGTAGGCATCACATCCTATCTCTTAATTTTTCAATTGTGGATGTTTCTTTCAATTTTTCAGTTTTGTTCTTTTGTATGTGTCTCTTTGTATTCCCTGATGTTTTGCATTTTTATATTCAATGATATATGTGTGTGTGTGCATACGTAAACATTCATTTGAAACCTTTCCCTCGTGTTGTCTAAGCCAGATCATTTTCAAACACAATATTCCTTTTGTTGATTCACATATTTGCAAAATCACTTCTTAGTGAAATAAATATTTTCCTTTCCCATTGCAACCTGCAACTACGATTACATTAACCCTTTGTTTTTGCTATGCATGAGTTAACCTTCTTAGTCACATTCGTGCAACCTAGTTATCAATCATTTTGAATCATATGCTGTGATTACAATCTATGATGGTGAATTACTTGATTATTGCAATTGTGCATTTTAGTTCTTGGATCCTCTTCATAAAAGACTATCTTTAAGATCCTTGATTAAGACTTGCAATGTTATAATGCCCATGCAATTTAAGTTTTGGCTATTTATTGTTTCATTTTACTCTTGTAATCCTCGACTATCATCAACACATGTTATATGCCCTCATTATCGCAACCATGCGACTTGGCCATCTACTTCCTCCTGTTCATATCTATCACATGAAACTCTGAATATGCCTAAAGCATAATCCCTAACCCTGATAATTTAGGATGCAACCAAAAAGCTCACAACATTTTGTTTTTCTCAACATTGCACCACATAACAGAACAATGAGTAGATTAATATTTTTTTCCTAACATCTTGTATTGCAATGAATATATTTGAAGTTTCAGGGAAATTTTATTTATATTGCCTTAGTATAGTGTCATCGCTAAAACAATGGAACCAACAACAAGAAAAGGACCCGTAAGGGAAATAACCCAAAGTGTCATTGAAGGTGTTGTTGACAATCAAAAATCTAGATTACCAATCCTTAAATATACAACCTATTCCATTATTAAATAATTACCTTTTTCATGGCTTGAAAAATACATGGATTTCACTCGAAAGAAAATTCTAGAAGAGAAGAATACTAGGATGTATAAATTAGTATCAAAAGGTCTCGATTTCACAAGTTGGCCTCCCACACACCTATATTCCCTTATGTTGAAATTATGGAATGGATTTTACAACAGACAAATTGATGCATGAGCATTCAACCCAAGATAAAATCATTTTATTTTAGTAGACATAAGGGGGTCACGTGTTTAATGAAGTCAGATTCCTAAGTGTTGAATTAATGTAATATTTAGGCTTTTGATTGAGTAGGAAAGGAATTAATTAGATGATGTGAGATATTCTGTAAATGCTCTCAAATGAATGAGAACATGAGTGGTTAATAATGACGAGAGAGTTAGAATTCAAATATAACTCTTAAGGTAGTTTCATAATTCAAGGAACTAGAGAGGACATTTAGGAGTCAGCTCAATAGATTAAGGATCTGAACCAAAATTAGTTCAATAAAACCTTTCTGGTATAAATGTAAGCCTAGGGGCAAAGTGTGAAAAGAGGCCACTGATATTGAAGATTGGGCCTGAGAGACAGAGAGTCTCACACGTAATCAGTTGTTTGTTTATCAATACAGAGGTTTATCCCAAATTGTATATGTGTGTGTGTTACGGGTAATGGTAGATTTAATTGTGTGTGAATTAATAAGCTCTGTAACAGAGGTTGCATGCAGATTTATGTAGAACACTCAGAGGGAGAGAATGATTTAGAGGAATCATAATGGGTCTTTGAATCCAACTGGAGGATCAAAGTGGAGCTTTGGAGAAACAACGATGTGAGGATTCACAGAAGTCAAACTGAGGAGTGAATTGAGGAGTAATATAGCAGAAGGACGAGAACATTTGAAGAAACTTGAACCACATAGAAAATGCTAAAGAAATATCATAAAATACAAGTAAAGAGAAGAGAGAATAAGTGAAGAGGTGATGCACAACAACTATGAGATCTTATAGATCAACGGTAGGATCGATTCACACGGTGGAAGTGTGCAAAATATGGTTGGTGACAAAGCAGTTTTTATACAGAAAAGTGGTATTCCAGGCAAAGAAAAAGTGGTAAGTGGTATTGAAGGGTAATCACCTAATTTCACTAACCCAGCGACACGTAGTATCAAAGGAGAGAGAGAAAACCACATTTTGGGTGGGTTTTCTCCGTGCTTGTGTCTCACCTAGAATCATCGTGGATTGTTTGATCTGTTGAGTGCAGATCCACGGTGGAGAATTGTCGTGCAAGTTGTTTGATCAGAGATTAGGGATAACAAAGGACAGCGGAGGATAGAGAAAGGCTTGATTTGTGGACCTGACGATCTATAGATGTGAAATTAATCATTTTGAAGTTCGGCTTAAGCATTAAGCATGATCGAAGATCGAAGAAGGCAAAGTGTAGTGGAAAGGATTGAAGCCACGAGATGGACCCAACAGAGTATAGATGTGGGTCTAATAGTTTGAGCTCCGGAAGGTTAGGTTATTGCATATCGGGGATGCAAGGAGTGTGTAGTGTGACCATGGAGAATCGCGATAGCGATAAGTGATAAAGGGAAACCTCAAAAACTATGCAAGGTCTTTAAAAAGTGTGGAAAAAGTATGTTTGCAATGGAATTCTATCATAAAGGGTTTATAATAGAATAAAGCACCTATATGAGGTTTCTATGTGAAATTCCAATTATAAGTGGGTTTGAATACATATGTGGGCTTAAGGGTTAATAAAAGGTTTAAACTAAGGTTTATGAGAGTGAATGATTTCCGATAGAAAGGAAACGATGGATTAAGGGTCAGACTTGGTTAGTCTATAAATTGTTCCACAGAGAATAAGAAAGGGGGCCTTAACCATTGATGGCTTAAGATTTTGACTCATTAGAGAGTTAAAATTCTTGGGATAGACAGGACTTATGCATTTGACATGCATACTGTGGGTGTAAGCAGGTGTAATCCTACATCATTTGGTATCAGAGTAGAATTGTAATTGAAACAATTGGTGTTAAAATGGAACAAAGAAATTCTATGTGAAAGAATTGAGAACAAAGTTATGTTTTAAGATGTTTATGCAAGCAAGGAGGGATCATATTCTAATCTGACAGAAAGTAGGCACATAGAGGTGATGTGTAGCAGAACTTGAAGATACAAGAAACAAAGGACAATCCATTCAAGGTATAGGTGGAATGGTGGAACAAAATCATGTAGAGATCTTGAAGGTGAGGTGATATGTTCTATTTTGATTTGATTAGAGAATGTGTGTTTGTACATTGATGCGCATATAACAACAAAATAAGGTGAGAAGGTTGCAACATCTAGAGCGAGGAGTGCTTGAATTGGTTCGAGAGGAAAGAACCAGAGAAATCCTAAGAGACTGAGATCAGAGGAGAGAAGCTTAGTAAATCATATGTGGCAAGAAGGAGAATTGTTACTGTAGAGGTAGTGTTGTAGCTTAGAAAGGTAATTCCACAAAGGATTTGGGTAGAATTGCTAAGGATGAAGAAGCTGGTAAGACATTCTAAATGATAGAGTAGGTGGTCATAACCAAGAATTTCATCGTGATTGAAATACAAGAGGACCATTATGTTCTTGAGAAGTACAGAAGAGTTGAAGCCTAGAAGGAGTAGAGAGAAGTGCTCAAAGGAGGTTCTACAGATAGAGAACCAAGTGCATGCCAAAAGACTAAGTACAAAGGAAAGCTTGGTGAGGTAAGTTGCAACAAGGAGGACTTGTTTTTACAGAGGCTTTAATGCAGCTCATAGTAAGTGAGTAAGGAGCTCATGAAGATAGAGGAGAAGAAGATGGCTACTGACAATCACAACAGAGGTTCTAAGGAAGACCACAGCAGAAGAAAGATGAAGAAAGAGGATGACAATGCAAATGGAAAGAGGATGAGTCAAGAGAAAATTGACAAGGAAATTGCAAAGTTAAAAGAACAACTTGATGCATTAAGGAGAATACTAGAGGAAAGCTAGAGACTAGGTGGGGTCTTGAGGAAGAAGCTAGTGAAGTGGTATAAGTTGCAAAGAAGGCTACAACAGAGGCAAGTAAGGTGGCTGATGGAAAAACTCAGCGAAATTGAGTTGGAAATGAAAATGGAAGTATCCATTTGTGAAGCAGAACATGGTGAAGTTCTGAGTGGAAATGAAAACTTGAAGACTGAAACTTGAAGTGAGGCTAAAAGGTTACATGGTTTTAAATATGACAATTTGTGTATATTTGTAGGTGAAGCATGTAGAAGTACAATTTACTGATATTGTCATAAAGGAGGAAGAAGAAAAGCAGAATCTAAATTATGTTCTGGAAGAAGATGAGATGGATAGGTCTCATATACAATTGAGGAAAGATATCAAGCAACCAAGTGAAGGGCTTCAGGAGATTGAAGAGGAGACCATCGAAGAATTTCTGAGTCATAAAGAGAACTTAGAACAGCAAAGAGATATGATGGTTGAAACATCAAGTGGGACCACAGTATCTTATGTTTTTAAGACTGATAGTTTATCTATGGATGCAGAACAAATGGAGGAGAATAATAATGCAGATGGTAAGACAAGGATAGCTCTTGGAGAAGGTAAATAACAACAGATTAATGGAAAAATTGAAGAAGATAGGCACCATAATGATAGGCACAATGGAAATAACCATGGAAGTTGTTAAGAAGGAAGAAACCTATACACCGGATTTAACCTTGGGAGAAAGGACATCTGATGATTGGTCACTAACAAAGGAGTGTTTTGCAGAGGTTGAGAAATCTTTTGAAGTTGTCAAAAGTATGGAAAAGTATCTTTCAGAAGATGAATACTCTGGAGTAAAGGATAAGGGAGAATATCTCTTGAATGAGTAATGCAGTGACTTATTGCAGTAGAAAGAACTTAGTAATGAAACTGTTACAACACAGGGATGATTTCTTGTGGGAAAAAGAGATGAAGTTCAGTTTGAATAACTGATATGTGAAACAACAGTTGAAACTGTTGAGCTTTGTAATTTTCAAGCTGACAATTTGTTTATAAATGCAGGTATTATAAGTGATGATGAAGTACTTGCGAAGTATCACAGAGAAATTGCATTGTTGGAGTGTTTGCTGGGAAATTTAGAGTATGATAGTGTGATTGCAGAGGAAGGAGTTCACTATGGTGGACAAGAGCAATAAGACATCATTAGAGTAGATGGTATGGAGGAGAGACTACTTGACAGTCTCATGAATTGTTTTGAGAATTTAAAATAGCATAATGATGTGCTAACATAGGAGAAATAAAGAGAGCAACAAACTGAATTGTTGCCAAAGGAAGATAAGCCACTGAAGCCTTATGTTTTTTATTTTAACAAGTGTATTGTGAGTGCAGGTTTAGTTGCAGATGATGGAGGAACTTTGGCATAGATGAGTAGCTAAATAAAGACGAAAGAAG
Organism: Pinus taeda; assembly: GCA_000404065.3. NCBI lineage: Eukaryota > Viridiplantae > Streptophyta > Pinopsida > Pinales > Pinaceae > Pinus > Pinus taeda. Next base: position 25,841 of record APFE031437677.1, read on the forward strand.
AAGATTATGTGGAAGAATTTAATCCATGGAACAAAGATGCTCAATTGCTGGAGAGAATGTTGGAAAGTCATGATTCAGTGCACACAAAAAGAATCATGAAAGAGGGTAAGGATAAAAGGGAGGCAGTAAGTGTAGGAGTCAAAGCAAAAGTTGGAGCAAGAGCAAGAGTAATTTCTACAATGGTAGAAAGAGAAAAAGTAGAAGAAAAAATAAACTGGCAACTACAAAGTGGGAGTAACCTACAACAGTTCAATGAGTTAGTGGATAGCACCAACAACCTAAAGCAAAGAGAAAGAGGAAGAAGTAAGAGGAAAAACATGGACTAGTCCAAGGATGAACTGGAGATAGAGATTGAAGAATTATGGCAGTTGATGATGAAATGGTCCATCTGGAGGAAATTGATAGCAGCAGGAAGGATGATCAATCAGAACTTGAACCTGATTGATAGGGAGATGAAGATAAAACAGAATACAATAGACATACAACAGCAACAAAGTTGCAAGGCATTTGGGCAGTTACAAACTAAAGTTTGGGACCATGGAGGTTTTCTTTCAACTTATGAAAACGCATGATCAAGAGATCATGAATATTTTCTACTTTGGGAGTTTAATGCAGGAGCATTCAACCCAAGAGGAAATCATTGTATTTTAGTAAACATGGGGGGGTCATCTATTTTAAGGAAGTTGGATTCCTAAGTGTTGAATTAATGTAATATTTAGGATTTTGAGTGAGTAGGATAGGAATTAATTAGATGATGTGAGGTATTTTGTAAATGCCCTTAAATGAAGGAGAACATGAGTGGATAATAATGATGAGAGAGCTAGAAGTCAATTATAATTCTTAATGTAGTTTCATGATTCAAGGAACTAGAGAGGACATTTAGGAGTCAATTCAATAGATTAAAGATCTGAACCAAAATTAGTTCAACAAAACCTTTCTAGTATAAATGTAAGCCTACGAGCAAAGTGTGAAAAGAGGCCATTGGTATTTGAAGATCGGGCCTAAGAGGCAGAGAGTCTCACATGTAATCAGTTGTTTATTTATCAATACAGAGGTTTATCCCAAACTGTATATGTGTGTGTGTTACGGGCATTGATAGATTGAATTGCTTGTGAATTCATAGGCTTTGTAACAAAGGTTGCAGGTAGAGTTCTGTAGAACACTCAGAGAGAGAAAATGATTTAAAGGAATCATAATGGGTCTTTGAATCCAATTGGAGGATTAGAGTGGAGCTTTGGGGAGACAACAATGTGAGGATTTGTAGAAGTCAAGCTTAGGAGTGAATTGAGCAGCAAAATAGTAGAAGGACGAGAACCTTTGAAGAAACCTGAACCACAGAGAAAATGTTGAAGAAATAGCGTAAACCATAAGTAAAGAGAAGATCAGAGAAGTGAAGAGGTGATGCACAACAACCATTGGATCTTATAGATCAACAGCAGGATCGATTCGCATGGTGGAAGAGCATGGAAGATAGTTGGCGACAAAGCGGTTTTTATACAGGAAAGTGGTATTTCTGGTGGAGCAATAGTGGTAAGTGTTATTGAAGGGTAATCACCCGATTTCACATGCAGGAGGGAATTTTGGAAAGTCATAATTCAGTGTAGACAGGAATAATCATGAATGAGGGTAAGGATGAAAGGGAGTCAGTAAGCACAGGAGTCAACATAAAAGTTGGAGCAAGAGCAAAAGTAATGTCTACAATGGTAGCAAGAGCAAAAGTAGAAGAAAAAGTAAACCAAAAACTACAAAGTGGGAGTAACCTACAACAATTTAAAGAATTAGTGGATAGCAACAGCAACTTGAAGCAAAGAGAAAGAGGAAGAAGTAAGAGGCAGAATATGGACCAGTCCAATGATGAACTGGAGACAAAGATTGAACAATTATGGAAGTTGATGATGAAACAGTCCATGTGGAGGAAATTGATAGCAGTAGGAAGGATGATCAATCAGAACTTGAACCTGATTGACAAGGAGGGGAAGATGAAATAGAATACAGCAGACATACAACAACAACAAAGGTGCAAGGCATTTGGGTAGTTACAAACTAAAGTTTGGGACCTTGGGGGTTTTCTATCAACTTATGAAGACACATGATCATGAGATCATGAATATTTTCTACATTGGGAGTCTGATGTAGGAGCATTCAACCCAAGATAAAATCATTGTATTTTAGTAAACATAGGGGGGTTATTTGTTTTAAGGAAGTTGGATTCCTAAGTGTTGAATTAATGTAATATTTAGGCTTTTGAGTGCGTAGGATAGGAATTAATTAGATTATGTGAGATATTTTGTAAATGCTCTTGAATGAAGGAGAACATGAGTGGCTAATAATGACGAGAGAGTTAGAAGTCAATTATAACTCTTAAAGTAGTTTCATGATTCGAGGAACTAGAGAGGACATTTAGGATTCAGTTTAGTAGATTAAGGATCTAAACCAGAATTAGTTCAACAAAATCTTTCTGGTATAAATGTAAGACTATGGGTAGAGTGTGAAAAGAGGCCACTGATATTGAAGATCAACCCTGAGAGACAGAGATTCTCACATGTAATCAGTTGTTTGTTTATCAATACAGAGGTTTATCCCAAACTGTATATGTGTGTGTGTTACAGGTATTGATTGATTGAATTGTGTATGACTCATAGGCTTTGTAGCAGAGGCTGCAGGCAGAGTTCTTTAAAACACCCAGAGGGAGAGAATGATTTCGAGGAATCATAATGGGTCTTTGAATCCAATTGGAGGATCAGGGTGGAGCTCTGGAGTGAAAACGATGTGAGGATTTGCAAAAGTCAAGCTCAGGAGTGAATTGACATGCAAAATAGTAGAAGGATGAGAACCTTTAAAGTTACTTGAACCATAGAGAAAATGCTAAAGAAATAGCGTAAAAAATATGTAAAGAGAAGAGTAGAGAAGTGAAGAGGTGATGCACAACAACCATTGGATATTATAGATCAATGGCAGGATCGATTCGCATGGTGGAAGAGTGGAGAAGATAGTCGTTGACAAAGCTGTTTTTATACAAGAAAGTGGTATTACAGGTGGAGAAAAAGTGGTAAGTGGTATTGAAGGGTAATCACCCGATTCCATTAACTGAGAGACACATAGGAGTGGAGAGAGAGAAAACTCCTTTTCAGGCAGGTTTTCTCCGTGCTTATGTCACACCCAAAACCATCGTGGACCGTTGGATCTGTTGAGTGCAGATCCATGGTGGAGAATTTTCGCGCAAGTTATTCAATCGAAGATCGAAGATCGGGGATAATGAAGGATAGCAGAGTATAGAGGAAAGCTTGATGCATGGACCCTATCATCTAGAGATGCGGAAGTAATCCTTTTGAAGTCTGGCTTAAGCATTAAGCGCAACCAAAGATCGGAGAAGGTGGACAGTCGTAGAAAGGATTGAAGCGACAAGAAAACCCGAAGGAGTATAGATGCAGGTCTAATAATTTGAGTTCTGGAAGGTTATTTTATCACATATCGAGGATGCAAGGAGTGTGCAGTGTGACCATGGAGAATCACGATTGCGATAAGAGATAAAGGAAAACCTCAAAAACTCTGCAAGGGCTTTAAAAAGTGTGGAAAAGGTATGTTTGCAATGGAATTCTATCATAAAGGGTTTATAATAGAATAAAGCACCTATATCAGGTTTCTATGTGAAAGTCAAATTATAAGTGAGTTTGAATATATATGTGGGCTTAAGGGTTAATAAAAGGTTTAAACTAAGGTTTATGAGAGTGAATGATTTCTGATAGAAAGGAAAGGATGGATTAAGGGTTAGACTTGGTTAGTCTATAAATTAGTCTATAGATATTAAGAAAGGGGGCCTTAACCATTGATGGTTGAAGATTTTGACTCGTTAGAGAGTTAAAATTCCTGGGAGAGACAAGACTTATGCATTTGACATGCATATTGTGGGTGTAAGCAGGAGTAACCCTAATTCATTTGGTATTAGAGAGGAATTGTAATTGAAACAATTGGTGTTAAAACTACACAAAGAAATTCTATGTGATAGAATTGAGAACAAAGTTATGTTTTGAGATGTTTATGTAGGCAAGGAAGGATCAGATTCTAATCTGACAGAAAGTAGGCACATAGAGGTGATGTGTAGCAGAACTTGCAGATGCAAGAAACATAGGACAATCTATTTAAGGTATAGGTGGAATGGTGGAACAAGATCATGCAGAGATCTTGAAGGTAAGGTGATATGTTCTATTTTGATTTGATTCGAGAATGTGTGTTTGTACATTGATGCACGGATAACAATAAAAGAAGGTGAGAAGGTTTCAACATCTAGAGCAAGGAGTGCTTGAATTGGTTCCAGAGGAAACAACCAAAGAAATGCTAAGAGATTGAGCTCAGAGGAGAGAAGCTTAGTAAAGCATATGTAGCAAGAAGGAGACTTGTTACTGCAAATGTAGTGTTGTAGCTCACAAAGGCAATTCCACAAAGGATGTGGGTAGAATTGCTAAGGCATGAAGAAGTCGGTAAGACATTCTAAGTGAAAGAAGCGGTGGTTAGAACCAAGTATTTGATTGTCATTGAAATACAAGAGGACAGTTATGTTCTTGAGAAGTGCAAAAGAGTTGAAGCCTAGAAGGAGTAGAGAGAAGTGCTCAAAGGCCGTTCTAGAAATAGAGAACCAAGTTCTTGCCAAAACACCAAGTATAGAGGAAAGCTTAGTGAGGTAAGTTGCAACAAGGAGGAACTGTTGTTGCAGAGGCTTTAATGCAACTCTTAGTAAGTGAGTAAGCAGCTCATGAAGATAGTGGAGAAGAAGATGGCTATTGACAGTCATAGCAGAGGCTCTGAGGAAGACCAAAGTAGAAGAAAGATGAAGAAAGAGGATGCCAAGGAAAATGGCAAGAGGATGAGTCAAGAGAAAATTGACAAGGAAATTGCAAAGTGAAAAGAACAACTCGATGCACAAAGGAGAATACTTTAGGAAAGCTAGAGACTAGGTTGGGTCTTGAGGAAGAAGCTAGTGAAGTGGCATAAGATGTAGAGAAGGCTACAACAGAGGCAAGTAAGGTGGCTAATGGAAAAACTCATAGAAACTGTGTTGGAAATGAAAATGGAAGTATCCATTTGTGAATCAGAACACGATGAAGTTCTGAGTAGAAATGAAAACTTGAAGACTGAAACTTCAAGTGAGGCCAAACGGTTACATGGTTTTAAATATGACAATTTGTGTATATTTGCAGCTGAAACATGTAAAGAAGGAAAATTTGTTGATATTGTCATAAAGGAGGAAGAAGACAACCAGAATCTAAATTTTGTTCTGGAAGAAGATGAGATAGATAGGTCTCATATACAGTTGGGGAAGATATCAAGCAGCCAAGTGAAGGGCTTGAGGAGATTGAAGAGGACACCATCGAAGAATTTATGAGTCATAACGAGAACTTGGAACATCAAGGAGATATGATGGCTGAAAAATAAAGTGGGACCATAGAATCTTATGTTTTTCAGATTGGTAGTTTGTTTGTGGATGCAGAACAAATGCAGCAGAATAATAATGCAGATGGTAAGACAAGGATAGCTCTTGGAGAAGGTAAACAACAAGAGATTAAAGGAAAACTTGAAGAAGAGACTATGTTAGCTGAAAACATAGTAAAGGATTATCAGTTCACCATGATGAAAGCCATAGTGGAAATAGCCGTAGAAGCTATTAAGAAGGAAGAAACCTATGCAAAGGATTTAACCTTGGGAGAAAGGACATCTGATGATTGGTCACTAACAAAGGAGTGTTTTGCGGAAGATGAGCAATCTTTTGAAGCTATCAAAGGTATGGAAAAGTATATTTTAGAAGATGAATACTCTGGAGTAAAGGATAAGGGAGAATACCTCTTGTATGAGGAAGGCGGTGACTTATTGCAGCAGAAAGAACTTAGTAATGAAATTGTTACAATAGAGGGATGATTTCTTGTGGGAAAAAGAGATGAAGTTCAGTTTGAAGAACTGATATGTGAAACAACAATTGAAACTACTGAGCCTTGTAATTTTCAAGTTGACAATTCGTTTATAAATGCAGGGATTATAAGTGACCATGAAGTACTTGCAAAGTGTCACAGAGAAATTGCATTGCTGGAGTATTTGCTGGGAAATTCAGAGTATGACAGTGTGATTCAGACGAAGGAGTTCACTATGGTGGAAAAGATCAGGAAGACATCATTAGAGTAGATGGTGTGGAGGAGAGAGTAATTGACAATCTCATGAATTCTTTTGAGAATTCAAAACAGTGTACTAATGTGCTGACAGAGGATAAAGAAATAGAGTAGCAAATTGAATTGTTGCTAAAGGAAGATAAGGCACTGAAGCCTTATGTTTTTCATTTTAACACGTGTGTTGTGAGTGTAGGTCTAGTTGTAGATGCTAGAATAAATTTAGCATGGATGAGCAGCCAAATAAAGATGAAAGAAGAAGATTATGTGGAACAATTTAATGCATGGAACATAGATGCTCAATTGCTGGAGAGAATTATAGAAATTCATGATTTAGTGCAGACATAAATAATCATGAAAGAGGGTAAGGATGAAAGGGAGGCAGTAACCGTAGGAGTCAAAGAAAAAGTTGGAGAAAGAGCAAGAGCAATGTCTACAATGGTAGCAAGAGCAAAAGTAGAAGAAAAGGTAAACCAACAACTACAAAGTGGGAGTAACCTACAACAATTTGAAGAGTTAGTGGACAACAGCAACAACTTGAAGCAAAGAGAAAGAGGAATAAGTAAGAGACGAAATATGGACCAGTCCAAGGATGAACTGGAGATAGAGATTGAAGAATTATGGTAGTTGATGATGAAACAGTCCACGTGGAGGAAGTTGATAGTAATAGGAAGGATTATCAATCATAAATTGAACCTGATTGACAAGGAGGGGAAGATGAAACAAAATACAGCAAACATACAACATCAACAAAGGTGCAAGGCATTTGGGTAGCTACAAACTAAAGTTTGGGACCTTGGAGGTTTTCTATCCACTTATGAAGACACATGATTAGGAGATCATGAATATTTTCTACTTTGGGAGTCTAATGCAGGAACATTCAACCCAAGAGAAAATCATTGTATTTTATTAGACATAGGGGGGTCATGTGTTTTAAGGAATTTGGATTCCTAAGTGTTGAGTTAATGTAATATTTAGTCTTTCGAGTGAGTAGGATAGGAATTAATTAGATGTTGTGAGATATTTTGTAAATGTTCTTGAATGAAGGAGAACATGAGTGGTTAATAATGACAAGAGAGTTAGAAGTCAATTATAACTCTTAAGGTAGTTTCCTGATTCAAGGAACTAGAGAGGCCATTTAGGAGTCACCTCAGTAGATTAAGGATCTAAACCAGAATTAGTTCAACATAACATTTCTGGTATAAATGTAAGCCTATGGGTAGAGTGTGAAAAGATGCCACTAATATTGAAGATCAGGCCTGAGAGACAGAGAGTCTCACATGTAATCAGTTGTTTGTTTATCACTATAGAGGCTTATCCCAAACTGTATATGTGTGTGTGTTACGGGTATTGATAGATTCAATTGTGTGTGAATTCGTAGGGTCTGTAATAGAGGTTGCAGGCAGAGTTCTGTAGAACAATCAGAGGTAGAAAGTGATTGAGAGGAATCATAATGGGTCTTTGAATCCAATTGGAGGATCAAAGCAGAGCTCTGGAGAGATAGCGATGTGAGGATTCGTACAAGTCAAGCTAAGGAGTGAATTGAGGAGCAGAATAGCAGAAGGATGAGAACCTTTGAAGAAACATGAACGACAGAGAAAACGCTGAAGAAATAGCGTAAAACATAAGTAAGGAGAAGAGTGAAGAAGTGAAGAGGTGATGCATAGCAACCACTGGATTTTATAGATCAATGACAGGATCAACTTGCATGGTGGAAGAGCATGAAAGATAGTCGGTGACAAAGTGATTTTTATAAAGGAAACTGGTATTTTAGGTGGATCAAAAGTGGTAAGTGGTATTGAAGGGGAATCACCCGATTCCATTAACCGAGGGACACGTAGTAGTGGAGGAGAGAGAGAAAAACGCTTTTCGGGTGGGCTCTCTCTGTGCTTATGTCTCATCTAAAATCATCATGGATAGTTGGATCCGTTGAGTGCAGATCCAATGTGGAGAATTGCCATGCAGGTTGTTCAATTGGATATCGGGGATAACGAAGGATAACGGGGTATGGAGGAAGGCTTGATGTGTGGACTCGATGATTTATAGATGCAGAAGTAATCCTTTTGAAGTCTGCCTTAAGCATTAAGCATGATCGAAGATCAGAGAAGGAAGAGTGCAGTGGAAAGGATTGAAGCCGCAATACGGACCGGACGAAGTATAGATGTGGGTCTAATAATTTGAGTTCTGGAAGGTTATATTATCACATATCGGGGATGGAAGGAGCGTATAGTGTGACTGCAGAGAATCTTAATTGTGAGAAGCGATAAAGGGAAACCTCTGAAACTGTGCAACCGCTTTAAAAAGTGTGGAAAAGTTATGTTTGCAATGGAATTCTATCATAAAGGGTTTATAATAGAATAAAGCACCTATATGAGGTTTCTATGTGAAAATCCAATTATAAGTGGGTTTGAATATATATGCGGCCTTAAGGATTAATAAAAGGTTTAAAATAAGGTTTATGAGAGTGAATGATTTCCAATAGAAAGGAAAGGATGGATTAAGGGTTAGACTTGGTTAGTCTATAATTTATTCCGCAGAGATTAAGAAAGGGTACCTTAACCATTGATGATTGAATATTTTGACTCGTTAGAGTTAAAATTCCTGGGACAGACAAGACTTATGCATTTGACATGCATAATATGGTTGTAAGTGGGGGTAACCCTGCATCACAAAGCATGAGAATATGGTAGTTACAAGTACTCAATCTACACCATTGGCCTCATATTATCCAAGAGATATTTCAGTATATTACAAACTACCTCAACCTGAAGAATATCATAGCCCAAGCTAGTATTATTGCTTCAAGACTTCTAGTAAAGAAATTCTTAAATCGTGGTGACAATAAACCAAAAAGATGAGGGAGATACATGATGGGATATAAAAAACCAATATGCTGATAAAAGTATATCAATATTCAATGGCAATGTGTTGTAGAATTTATGGAAGAAAAGATACTGAGGTTTTCGAAGAAACATCGGTCCCTACGATACATACTTTTTCTACCAAAGGAACCATATTCAATGGGGTATACCTCATAGCATCCTCACTCAAAACCTATGTTATTAGAGCCAAAAGTCCAATAGAAGAAGAGAAACCTAAGTTTGACATGGCCTCCTACCTACTAGAAGGAATTTTTGGAGTTAGGATGGAAATGGAATTTTTCCAATGATGTACCATCTATGCACATTTATTGTAAACTACTATGGTAAATGATTTGCAAAGGATCTTATGCCAAAATTATGGAATATTTCATCTCTGTAGTATACCAAAATATTTTCAAGAGTGAACCACCTTGCATTTACAGAAAGGAAATAACATAATTTCCTAAAGTTTCTATTTGATTTACTCCTATGGATGCAACATTCATAACTGTATTAAGTTAATATAGAAGTCCCCATTAGCTATTTCTATTTGTTGATTGACAAAGTGGTAATGCAAGAGGTAGCATACAAAATTTTTATAGGGTTTTCCAATTCATTACAAAAGGTAAAAAAGTATCCTTTGCCAATTTTTTATTATGCATAAGGAATACAACATAAATAATCTTAAGCAAGAAAAAGTTGAGACACAAGAGTTGGAGTGTGTCAAGTTTGGTAATTTGGGTTATCACATATATGATTCCATAAATATTGCTACTTATCATTGTGCATGGATAAAATAAAATTGGATGTATGCTCCAGTGACTTGGCTAGAGGAAGAAAAAATAAAGAACATATTCAATACTACTAATGAAATTGAAGAACTAAATGGATAGGCCCTTTCAACTTTACAAATATCTTGAAAGATTTAAAATAAGTATCCCAAGAAAGCATGGATACAATAAAAATGAAAGATCTTAGAATTCAATAAGAACAAGAGGATAAAATTTAAAGAATAAACAGTCTCAGAGAACATAAAGAAGAAAAGAAGTAGCCATAAGAAGGAAGAAAAAGGAATGAAGAAGAGGAGGCTTGGAAAAGGAAACAAGAAGAATAAAGAAAAATAATCCAATAAAAATATTCAAAAAAAAGGAAGGAAGAGGTAGGTAGAAAGAAAAGAGAAGAAGAGGAGAAAATGAAACAAGAAGAGGAGATGAAAAAGAAACAACTTAGAAAAGAAGAAAGGAATACAAAACATATAGAGGAACTAACCAAATAGTTAGAAGAAGAATTGATGACCAAGGAATTGGTTGATAAAGCAATAGAAGAAGCTAGGTTAAAGGATTCTACAACCGAGAAAATAGTGCCTAACTAAAATATTCACCTTCCCACATCTATGACTAGAGGGCACTTTCTGACCAATAAAATGGTTATTACATTTCAAGAAGAAGACATGATATTTGATATCTCAAAATTTACATTTGATTAGTCCATGTTCAATATTATAACTAGATAAGCCTATCCCAATCACCTTTGAAAGGGAGATTTTGATGGATACAAGGATCAATCCTACATCGGTAGCTTCTATCAGCACTACATTCACATCTACAGTAGAGAACAATGTTGATTGCTTATTAAAAGAGGTTGAAAAAATTATCCATTGGAGAGAAGAAAAATAAATAACATCATGTGGAAAATCAAAACATGTCAATTACAAACTTCAAATGAGAAAGTCTACACACAACAATTCTTAAGGAAGCCAAAGCATTGGAGGAGGCCATAAATCAAGTATATGATGAAATTAAAATATCAAATAAAGAAGAAGCTCCACTAGTGGATATGGGAAGAGAATTATAGGGAAGAGGAAATTTGATCAGATTAACACTCTCAATTGTAGATTACATTAAGGTGTGAAGAATGAAGCATCCTAATGCACCAACACGACTTCCCTATAAAGATAGATTTGATGCTGAATTAGATAGGGTCAAAGTGAACATGCTCATGTAATCAAATTAGAGATTTAGTAGAATCATGGCTATGACAATATATTCTTATCATAAGCTTCAGAATGGATTGGATCCCCTAGTCAAGGTACATAAAATACATTCTATTCATGCACTAGATGAAGTGAGGCCCAAAGAAGAGATTAAGTGGGAGATTCAGGAAGCATTGCATCACATAAAATAAGTTGTTGTGAAAAATTACTTAGAGGTCCCAAAGGATGTTGTTATGCAATATGTTGTGAAGCTTGTGAAGCTACATACCTAGCTTTAAATTATTTTGAGTTTGTTAGTAGAATTTTTCAGAGAAAATGAGTGAAAAATATTATTTTCAGCTATTGGTGACAAATAACCCTAAAAACATTGATTACAAAACTACATGTGTTCTTCATATATGAAAAACCAATGTTAGAAACCCTATAGAACATGGCATGCAAATAGAACAACAAGTAACAGTGTATAAAAGAAAAGAGACCCATTGGGAATATACTGATATGATTTTATTATTAAAGAAAAATATATTACAACTGGTGAGGATAATGAGTAGACTCAGAGCTACAACATCCCCTTCTGTGGGATGGGTTCTTTGCTATCCTGTGCTTCATCTACAACTATCTCTCACTCAATGGATGCAATGGGAAAAAGGAAATGATGGTGGCTTGAACTCAAAAGTGGGATCTGAAAATGTCATAGGACGATATTAAAAATAGTGAAATGGTTATTTGTAGAGAGTGAGGAGAAAACATGTACATCTATAATAAAATATTATGATAGATCTAGATTTTGGGAAATAATAAAAAAAATAGACTAAATCATGATGTAGTTGTTAGGAATATTTTATTTTATTTTAGATAGGGAAATATTATTTGATATGTTCAAATATCCTTATTTAGTAAACTAACTAAAAAATAAAGATTTATTGAGTTAATTAACTTAAATGGTTAAAGTAAAAAATAAATAAAAATGATTTATTAATTACTTAAGGGGATAAAGTCAAAGTTGTCTAGAAAAAATTATTTAAAAAATATATAATAAATAAATAATTATTTATTTATTAATTCTTATGGGTTTTGGGGGTTTAAATCAGAAATAAATTTAGGAAAATGGTTCTCTAAATTATTTCCTAAGGTGAAAGTGTGGTTTTGTATGTAAAACCCATACAACATGGTGGATTTCAATGAACCTAGTAAGAAATGGCTAGGTGATCATTTTTTATGTGATAACAAATTTCCCCCAAATGTATGAGTGTTAGGAGCACATCATATGACCTATATACATTATATGTTCACTTTCATGATCCACTGAAGGGGATTCAGAGAGAGAGAGAGAGAGAGAGAGAGAGAGAGAGAGAGAGAGCTAAAGAAATGAAGGGAAGAACTAAAACTAGAGGGGGTGAGACCTACTTGTTAGATAGAAATCTCCTTTTATGGTTAGTACATGATCTCAATAAGGTAGGGGAGGCATACCCATACCCAACAAGATAACTTAGTACAAAGAATAATGGCATGCCTAGAAATGCGGCTCTTAGAAACATAATACATGATACATGATGCATAATGTGTTGGCATTAATGGGCCAAAAAGTAATATAATGATATAATCAATCTTGTATACATATGTGCCTGGAAGATGAGGTCATGAATAACACAATGAAAATTGTTGAGCTAAGTACATAGGACATCATTCCCCCAGGCTTATGTGAGAGGAAGATCATAACCAAAGAAGCAATGCTGAATGGGAAATGACTCTGAATATCTAAATGAACCATCTAAAGGAGGGTCTCATCTTGCAGGCTCTGCAATTGGAAGAAATGAAGCTAGTAAAATCAATGGAACTGCATCTAAGGATGCATCATGATCTATTGACTACCAAGCATGTGAGGGGATACTTGAAGGGCCACCCCTTCACAAGGTATAAAACATCTCAGACACACCCAATGAATGTTGGGACAATCTGTTGAATCACTATACCATCAAGTATATGATTCTCCATCATTTGATTATGAGTCAAAGTAGATCACATGAAAAATTACTATGTCAAAGGGAAATAATGATTCACTTTTCATGATCTTGGGCACATGAAAATAATCAAGTTTGGAAACAAGGTACATTACCCTCTATGCTACTCTGTAGGAATAAATGTGTTGAAGTTGATAGAATATCCTGCTAGATTTGAGGCAATGAGGAGTCCTCAATAAAGGCATGATGAATATAGAAATATTCTTGATAGATATTGAAACTAGGGGTGATGATTGGGAAAGAGGGAGTTGGGTGAACTTATGACTTCCCTTGTTAGAGCATAACATGCAATGTTGACCTGGAAGCAACATATATGATTTCGGAGGGGATGGTCAATTACTCAGATAGAAGCTTTTAAGAGACATACTAGAATAGTTGGAGGCAAAATATGAGCATGATAGGATGAATGGGACACATGTAGGATAAAATATACTATAATAGGATAAAATGGGACACATGTAGGATAAAATCTACTATAATAGGATGAAATGGGACACTAAAAAAACTCCATGAAATATAGGGGTGAGCCATCTCTGATGCTCTAAACAAGGGTGACTCGATATTTTTTCCATATGGAAAAAGCCCAAAGGGGGCCATGATAACATGAGTAAACAATGGTAACTCATGATGAAACTCGACACAAAATTCAACAAGTGAAAAGAAAAAGTGGTGCTAGAGTATCAATGACCCATATGGAAAGATTTGATTTAAATATGCAAAAAAATGATACCTCATGGAAAAAACGGCTTCTTGGAAAATTTTCAAATTACCAAAAACAAAGAGGCCCATTATAGAGCTTTGTGAGAACTTTCAAACATTGTAGATAATTTTTCAAACCGAGTTATGGTTTTCTTGTAATGGACAATGAAAAGGTTAGGTTTTTTCCTATAAAATGGATTCTTTCCTCCAATTCCAACTCATTTGTGCATTGTGCTATTGGAGAATTTGGAGAGAAGGAGAGAGCCATAAAACTTGGTGATCTCATAGTGGACAAACATCGAGGGAGAGATTTGGGTGATATTATGGAGTGCCATTTTGTTCCAATTGCATGAATAAGGGATTCAAGCATCCATTCTAGCTAGCACGAGATTCTTAAGATACTGATGAGTACATGAGGGATAGGGGAATATGTTCCCTCCAGTTTGTATGGCCATAGCATAATATGGGCATGCCATATGTATTTAGAATAATGGATTCCAGACACATATATGTAGATACATAATATGGTTATGCACTTTATGTCGTTGTTTCCATTTGTGGTTATGGTTGTCTTCTTATAGGAAGAATGGATAGATGTAGTAGGAGAAAGAAAATGGTGGATTTTAAATCTCATATGCTACTACATATATGAGTCAAGTGGACTAAATTTAGGAATTTTCATACATGCTGTCACGATACCAAAGAGTGTCTTTGGATATAATGACCGGATGCTCACCTATACGACTTTGTGGTTGGACAACAACAATTTTTGAGGGACTCGGTGTTGAGGTAATATAGAGGGATGATTGAGTGGATCATCCCTAGGGTGATTTGGATTGACATGAGATTATAGAGGTTCTTTTGTAGGGGGAAACATGATGGGACTAGAATCAACACTACCAAATGAACTAGGAGGGTTGGGGATAATTTTTTCTTTTAGACCTCAAGGATGGATGCCCACTTATGAAATAATTGTGTGGAAATGTAATGGCCACAATGTGGATGTGATTTGAATTCATGGCTTCAAAGTAAACGATGTTTTAACCATTCATCATCATGGGTTATGTGGTTCATATACACAATGTCTACTATGGAAGACTGATGACAAGTGGATGAAAAATCCACCAACGTTGAGACCAAAGTGCTTTTATAGGATGGATAAAAAGAAAGACATTCAAAAGCTCCCATGGATTGTGAAGAATTAGGTAGAGAATTGGTATGAATGTGTCCATCATTTGGACATCGAGAGGAGGAATCATTATAGTGGATTGAGTAGCCTCTTGACCTTATGAAATATAGGTACCATGATCTGTAGGTAGAGAAGGAGGAGGGTTACTACGAGTAGTGTCTGGTTATGAAGAATGTTAAGGTCATTGTGAAATATGCTGAAATGGGGACAATGATGACAATAATGTTTCTACGTATTGCAAAAAGTGCATGGGTGATTTATGCATAGAGATTTATTTTTCTTGGAAAACATAGGTTAGGTGACTTGCACCTCATAAATATGAAGGTTTTTTTCAATCCCTCACTTTGAAAACATGCTATTAATATCGGGAATATCGACAAAATTATTTGTGGCTTGACCATGAACATTGCACTAAGTGCATGGAGTAATAGGCTTTGATGTTTTAGTAGAAGTGGTTACCACTTGGGTTACCCTATCCTTTCCCCCATTTTTCAAGGTCCCCCCCCCCCCCCCTCGCAATGGTTTCACAGTAACAGTAGCTTCCTACTAAGGTTGCTATGGAACTAAAGTTAAGGTGGGGTTGTTCGAAACTAGTTTTACTATTGGAACGTAAGGCTTGAGTTTTTTGGGAGGAGTATTTACAGGAGGACCAATGCACCAAACTGGGATCCCCAAAGCTATTTTAGGAAGATTCAACATAACAATTAAAGGAAAGGGAAATATTCCTAGTGGTAGGATTAAGTAAGGTATTTGACCAAATGGGTGATGGCCAAGAGTAACACCTCCTGAAGGACCAACTAAGTCTTGAGTAGTAGATTGTTGAGGACTTGGATGTTGGGAAGATATATCGGGCTCTATTTTGGTAGCCTGGGATGCTTGAAGCATGCAAACACTAGAAAATGTAGGTTCAATGGGAATCGTTATAGACCTTAGGGGGTATCTCAATCAAATAAATCATGCAATTGTTAACTGTCATCGAAGATATGACATTCCAAGGAGAGATTTGGGATAGAGGATTGTAGTATCTTAGTTGATAGATGTTGTTGATCTTCTTATTATGATGGGAGGTCATAGTGTGAAAGACAGAAGATGCAACCATTTTCATGAAATACATGAAGCTATGATGAAAAAAATATTATCGTTTATATGTCTGACCGAGCTCTAACAATATTATCATGCTTTACAATATTGGAGTAGTGTATATGACCCTATGGAAGGAACCATGGAACAACTTCATTAACTTCTTGACTTCCATGGTGATCATTAAGGAATTCCATGTTATGGCCACTGGGTTCGTGTTAATCGGGAACTTTCTTTTATAGTCTAGAGGAATCCTAATGACCAAAAGAGAACATATATTGTTTTCATCTATGATTTCTCTTCTACTATTTGGACTCATGGCACAGACATGCCACTCCTCGGAATTGTTTGTGCTTGCTATGTTTCCCTTGAAAGGATCATTTGCATTGCTAGAGGAATTAACAGAAATGGAAATGTTATGCGGGCGAAAATTGTTTACAATGTAGAGAAGGATGACTGGAAGCTTCTCCTTGATATGAACCAATAGTGAGACCTCTGCTTTGGCACTTTCATTGATGATAAATTCTTTGTTATTGGTGGTTTTAGGGTTGTTTTGGGTGTTGGAGTGGAGCTACATGGTGAAGTTTATGATCCAAAAAAAGGGGCATGGGCCACACTTCCGAATATGTTTATGGTCTCGAACAGATGTACGGATGCTTATTCAAGTCAAGTTTTGTATTTTTTCTAGAACGAGAAAGGTGTGAAGGTATATGATTCCAGGGAAAATGTTTAGAGGTCAATGGGTTCTCCTCAACAAATGCTTGGAACAAATACATATTGAGAGGAGAGAGACAAGAGGAGGATTTGTTAGAATGAGAACCTCCTCCCTACAAAATATTTTGTTGTAATATTTTGACAATTTTGTGTCTGTAATGAGAGATTTGGATAAAGTTATGAATAGATGCCATAAAGTCTCTATGGATCTATATTGCATTGTTTAAACTGGCTTCAATCTCTATAATGCTAGATTGATTCAAGGATATACATGTGTGTGTTTATGAATAAGTACAATTGCATTGCATGGCTCCTTCTTTTTTAAATGTTCTCTTAAACTCCCTATTATGTATTTATTTATATTTTGTAAGAGTTATTTAGTATATTTTGGGGTTATTATGAGTTTAATGTGTATTTTCAATTAAGGAAATGAATCCTCTCACTTCCTAAAACCATGGAACATCACTTATAATTCTCATCACACCTCAGGTGAAACCTTCTCCATTTCAGAAGATTCATATGTTGGTGATATGTTAAACTACCATAGGCCCTTTGTTGCAACCTTGCATTTGAACCCTTGGCCATCACAGTGAAAAGTTCTGCCAACGAGTGGAGGTTATTCTTCCTAGAAAATGTGAGATCACTTCCTTAAAAATAATTATTGAATTATTATTTGACACTTATGTCAAAGAAGAACATCTATTACACTTATCTCATCTTGATGAACATCTTTACATTGAAATTTCAAATTAAACTCATATGAAATGTAGTTCCAGTTGGTTTATAGAGTGGAGGTTATTCTTCCTATCAAACATGAGATTTCATCCTTAAAACTAGCTATTTAACTGTTACCTGACACTTCTGTTGAGGATGAACATCTATTACACTTCATTCTTCTTGATAAATATCATATTTCCACTAGAATTTCCATTGAAACTCGTAATAAATATGTCAAGTCTTAGTATGATAAGTCTGTTTGACCCCTATTTTTTGTGGAAGATGACCTAGTTTTGATCTACCATTAAGATCATGATAGGTTGGGGGCAGGAAAACTCAAACCTCTTTGGCATGGGTCCTATATTGTTAAATGATTTCTCAAGAAAGGAGACTATGAGATAATTGATTATGATGGGAATCCACTATAAGAGCTAGATAATGGGCTCTACCTGAAATGATACTATGCATATCTTTCTGCATGGTGTCTTGTACATATTGTACATAGGATTGTACATGATGTATTTATATATTTTTGTTTTGTGTATGTTGGTTTCCATGCATAACTAGTTTGTGTGGTTCTTGATTCGCAGATTTCAAGAACATCTCCAATATCTGTAGGCTTTGTAAACAGTTTCAACCATAACACCTAGAACATAACTTCCACCAATTAGGTGCTCTTTTCTACCACTGATGATATTGTGAGGTTAGGGGTCACATATCTTCATGTGGTAACTAATAACGTGGTATAATATATTATTGTCATTAAGTTCTTAGCTAAGGTCATTTCCCTTAATATTTTCCACTTTATTTTCCACCTTGACTCATAACTTGTAGTGTCTTAGCTGAACCATTGTTTACTTTGTGAGGAATCATGTGATTCCTTGTTATTATTTGTAACAACCCGCAGTTGAATTTCCATGTAATAAATTATATATAAGACCAAGGTCATGGGACATGTATTCCAAGTTGAATGTTGTGCAAAACACAATGATGGGGATCACTCGTGATTAATAAATTACTATGGAAATTAGAAAAGGAAATGGAAAAGGAAAAGAGGCATTAATTGGAATTTATTTATGAAAATAAAGGAAAATAGGAGAAAAGGAAGGTGAAAGTTCACAAACTTGCATGAGAGAAAATTGAAGGAAAAATTAAAGAAAATGAAGAAAATAGAGGCCTTAATGATAAAAAGGATTATGAGGATCAGTTCATGGATTTTGGTCAATGTTGGATTTTGTGAGTTCTATGGTGGAGCTCTCTCTTCTATTCTCTCACTCTCTCATACTCTTCCACACTTAGATAATTCTTGGAGCATTCTTGGGGCATTCTAGTTTTACATGGATTTGTAGGAAGAAGGAAAATGGGAGAAGGAGAGCATAAGGGAACAAGTGGATCAATAACTATAATGGGATTGATTTTTAGGTATCGAGTTGCATGTATTATTTCCTTGTTAATTTTGGCATGCATGGTATGTGCATGAGGTTATTTGGTTATGACTTGTCATTGTCATGGGGGATTGATTGGATTGATAATGGTCTTTCCTAGCCTTGGAATTTCCTGGATATCTATGGTGTTGTTGGATTTCCCATTTTTTTCCTTATTGATGCTCATACCCCTTATGGTTGTGGGTTGAGTTACTAGTTCCTAGAGTCTTGGTTGGACAAACACTTTAGAAGCCCTAGAACAACTTGGGTTGAGTTACCAGTTATGGAAGCCTTGGTTGGAAAAACATTATGGATCCCTTGGTGGGTTGAGTTACTAGTCCTAAAGCCTTGGTTAGACATTTGTTGTGGAACCCTATGACATTTGTGGGTTGAGTTACCAGTTATGGAAGCCTTGGTTGGAAAAACATTATGGATCCCTTGGTGCGTTGAGTTACTAGTCCTGGAGCATTGGTTAGACAATTGTTGTGGAACCCTACGACAGTTGTGGGTTGAGTTACTAGTCTTGGAGCAAGGTTGAATAAAATGATCTCGAGCCCTGGACAAGTTAGGTAGGGACCAATTTGGTGATCGTTAGTGATGTTTGATAGTGAGGTGGAATAACTTGTTGAGGGTTGAGGTGGTTTGGACTCTGGAATCCCTGGTTTGATTTTGGTTGGTTCATTCCATGAGATACCACATTCACGCTTGGAATATGACGCGGGGGTGATTGGATGAAAGAAAGATTTGGTTCAGCCCAATCTATGGTCCAGTAGTACATGGAATTCCTTGAATTGGTTGGAATTTTCATATTTTTATAAGAGGTATTTTCTATTGTGATGTATGAGCATATATATTGATTATTATGGTGATATTATGGTTGAGTTTCCATGGTATATATGTTGGTTATATGATGTATAAGGTCTACGGCTCTTTACATGTTTTATGAATATATGAATGGCTGATGAATATGTGGAATAATATGTGTTACCGTAGCTATTATGAGAGTGAATTAAACCTTCTTGGTGAATCTCATATAAGTATCAGAGCCCTATGTTTAAATATGCATTCATGACCTATAGATTACATGTTCACCATGTGTTTGACGAAATGATTATCATGGTAGGCTTGGTTAGGTCAATTCCTTGATCAAGTTTTGTGTTATAGGCTTTGTATTTGTATCATTTATTATTTAGGAAAGTTTCATCAAGTTTTGGATAGTAATCTGGATTCTAGCTCTGAAAGGGTGGAACGGATTCTGTGGTTGTAGGCATACAAATGGGAAATTAGGACTACAATTGCTCCCTTGCAAGCTTATTCATGCGATTGGAGGCCTACATTCACATTGATATAGGATTGTCCATGTGGTTGGGAGTTCAAGTTAGTGAAAGAGCAATTTAACTTAGGGTTTGGGCACCTAGAGGAGTGATTTAGCTCGTGCAAGTCATGTAGCCCTTGAGGAAGGTCAGAAAGGTTTCTATTTGTTGATTCCACTTCCTTAATTGTAATTAGGAGGTTAAGTCATATCATAATAAATCCTCATCAAATATATACCCCAGTGGATCAGTGAACTTGGGTAAGTGTGGGAGGAGGGTGTTACAGAATGGTATTAGAGCTCCCAAGTTCAAACACTTGGAGTATATGGGAAAAATGTGTTTGCCATGAAAGCATGTTAGTTGTCTCTGTGATTGTTATGCTTGCATTGTGTTATTCACTTTTGTAGTTTTTGTTATCATGATGTTTTTGGTATGTTATGATGCTGATATGTTGGCTAGGATGGAGTTACTAGGAGATGTAGATTATCAAAGCGAGGTTGTAGCATTGGAACCATGGAAAATTTTAGGGGCTAATATTCACCGAGTGGGCTAATTTTCCATGATTTTTCCACAAAAAAGATTCGCCAATTTTCAATTCTTATAAAATATGATTCACCCAAATTTAAGAATATAATTTTTTTTTACCTTAAAAATCGCCAACATTATATAGATACTATATATAAAATCATTATAAATTTGAATAATTTTAAAAATATACCAATAAACGTTTTATAGTTTTCATAGTAGGGATTAGTGAGATTTTCCAATGTCTTTAAACTTGAAGAAAATTTTCCATCCTTAAAATTTTCCTTGACTGGAACTCAGGGTAAGAGTAGATTGTCATATAGGTTTGTATGTTGGGCATGCTTGTATGTTGGTTAATGGTTGTTATAATAATTATGGTTATGTACATGCCTACGATGTTATTGTTGTTGTGGTTACATGCATGATAGATGCTAGCTAATCAATGTGGTCATATGACATGCATTGGTTAGTCATGAATAATAATAACTTCTTGTTATTTTGATTAAGGTCATACACATGATCATTATGTTCATTTAATTTATGATCTTGATGTTATATGTATCATGTTGATCTGGATTGTTCTTTGCAAATGGTTATGCTTATGATATTCAAGTATGAGTTGATATACTTGTGATATTGTGTCATACTAATCTGGACTGACTGTGTAGATGTGATAGCCTCCCCAGAGATACGTTGAGGTATGAGTTGATTATGTTTTCTATTTGGTTTATCTAACATCATATGTTTATAGGTTGTCCAAATGTTTGATTAATTACATGATATGAGTTTGTGTCTATAAGATTGCATGAAGGAATGATTTTGTTTTAAGACAATTGTACTAACACAATATGTGCTAAGACAATTGATATGAACTTGAGTGTAAGTAGGTGATATTTGTAGTATTATTACTAATGACTATGAGTTGACTATGACATTACTATTACTCTATGTAAAGGTTGATTTCAAATTAATGGACATGGTATCTTGATATTTGGAACATGTGACTAATATGTGTGAGTAGTTGCAGGGAAACATTCTTGGTAATAGCATGATAAGGTAATAGTTAATTTTTTTACATAACTAATATTTCGGTGATGTCATAGCACCCATTGAGACTCAATTGTAGCAAGGAAAAGTTAAATGAAAGGAACTTGGTAAGAATTCCTTTGGCTATGTTTGGAAATCACAATTTCAAACGAATGGGTGCTTTGCATACAGGAGGTACTCTCAACTGATTTCATCTCACATTCTATGGATATGTCATATATTCATGAACATGTATTTGAAAAGTATATTAGCTAGTTTCTAGTTACATCTCTATTCATCAAGAGAGTTGGAATCTCATGAGAGATAATATATGTATTTGTTTAGTTAAATGTCAACATGTTAAGTACAACATGGTAAGGTAATTTGCATATTATTATGATTATTTATACATCGACAACTATTTTCTTATGGTAGTATGATGCAGGGAATTGCATGGCAAAAACAACTACCATGAAATCTTGAAGAATTCTTGGGTTGAGATTTCGCTTGGAATAATTGGGAACCATGGGGATTGATTCATGGTGTTCATTCATAGTTTTTTCTTTCACTACTTAGTGATTTGTTTGAACTTGATTCACAGTTTTTTTTGTGTCTTGTGTGTAACACCCTCATCCCACATTTACCCAAGTTAACTAGTCCACTGGGGTAAACATGTGATGAGAGGCTACTACAATCTAATTGAACTCCCCATGTATAGTTAAGGAAGTGGAATTGAACCAACACAACCAAACTAAATTTCTCCACATACCACAAAACTTGCAGGAGCCAACCAACCCTCCTAGGTGATCAACCCCTAAGACAAGTTGAAACTTCATTGTTGTAGAGCCTTGGTCACTCCCATCACGTGGGCATGAATGTGATTGGGGCCCTCAATTTTCTCCTACAACATGGCTATGTAAGCAACTACAGTCTTTCTCATCTATTTTTGAGCCTATGACCCTGTATTTTGTGCCATGTTTTCAGGGTCATGAATCGAGCCACTACCTAGAACTCCATGAAACTTCTAGGAATGAAAATTAACATTGAAACAATGATGCAAATGAAAATAATTGAACAAAGACTTAGTTGGACCACTACTAGCCATGACAGACATTTCGTCAAAAATGTAACAAATATGAATTCTACAGGTCATAACAACAAATATGATAATATGTGTCTCATACTTATTTGAGAATCACTGAGAAGCATTGATGCCTTATAATATTATCTACATTATCGTCTATTAGATCATATATTCATTGTACATTCATTTACAAATAAAAACGTGATGAGAGCCATGAATCATCATTGTCATAAAACATTCTCATAACCATCATATAACCAATACAAATAACAAGGATACCTCAGCTATAAATGACTCATATGAACCAATATGTTTGCTCAGAAAATACCTAGGAGAAATAATTCTTATTAATGAATCATTAGGCCAATTAGGTTCAAGACTCCACATACCACCAAACCATAGATTGGCTGAACCAAATATTTCTTTCAGGCAATCACCTTTGTGCCATATTCTAAGAATGAATGTGGGACTTATAACCAAAATCAACTAGGGCTCCACTAGGCTACACCACCTCACCCTCAACAATAGAACCAAGCTTTACCACAATTCCCACCAAATCACTAGGCCATAAATAATAAACATACAATACCAGGATTTATCACAATCCTCACCGGATCACTAGGCCAAAAACAAGAATGGTTTCCACTAGATCTCTCCACCTACAGGATGAGGGATTTTTCCATCCAAACCTCTCGCTTTTACCGTGTATCCTACCATTACCAGTTAAGGGATTCCTAGGTGTACAAGGTCTCCACCCTTTGGGATTTCTCATGTATCCCATCCCGATATACCTAGGCCCAATAAAGGGTACTCCTCACTTAGATTTACCATGTATCCCACCATTCACTGGTCAAGGGATTCCTAAGCTTAATCGATGTGTTCACATTCAGGTTTTACTATGTATCCCATCTTGACATTCCTAGGCCTTGTGAATAATCCTAGGACAACCCTATGCAACTTTGAGTCTATCCAACAATCCAGCATAACCACAGACAAAACAACCCACCACACCATATCTATCCAAAAATGGAAAGGCTAGGCTGAAAAACATTGTCACGCCTAGAAAAACCCATGCCCATTATTGGCCCTCGATTTTGGACTTATTTTTCCTAAAAGAAACTTACTTAATCCATCTATTATCCATCCATTTTCCACTTTATCCATCCCATTTTGATGTATTTCATGTCTACTCAGGTATTTAATTTTAAGTTTTCAAATTCTAAAGTTTTTATGAAAATTTGGTTTCAAGTGAAAATATTGGCAGATTCAGAAATTCTCGTAATAGCTATAAGGATGACATATTTGTAGGACACTTGGGCATTATTTTGATGCATGAATGGAAAGCTTGGGAACTAGGAATGAGCCAAATCTACTTGGTTCGATTAGAACAAGCTTTATTAGGCCCATTTAGTGCTAGTCAACCATGACCAGTCACTCAGAAATCCATAGAAATAGAGCAGTTTTGAGATTTTATGGGATTGACCATATTTCTTGGGATGAGATTGATGAATTCGACTTAGATAGGTGAATATGAGTAGATATTTTTGTTAGAAGGATTATAAATATGTTTTTTTCACAAGACTTCTATTTAAAGCCAAGACTTTGATGGCTTGTGTATTGACTTTTGTATAATTTCATGCTGAGACATTTTCGAGTTGAGAGCTAATTTGAAGAACTTGTTCTACTACTATTTTGCTATTCAATAATTTGGATGTGTGACTGAGTTTAATATTGTGATATCAATCTCCAAGTGTGAAAAACAAGGGTGGAGGGCCCCATTCCAAGCTAAGTACACTTCTTTGTTTAAACTAGTTTAATTTTCCATAATCTGGTTATTGTAGAACTTGTTTACATGCTTTGCTTCAGATTGGTTTATGGTTAAAGTGTGATGATTTATTTCATTAAATCTTAGTTTATTCATCACTTTAGTAAGTTGGAAAAACAAAAATGTTCAAGTTGAGCACTCCTTCCGTTAATTTGGTAAATTGTAACTAGTTTTCCTTGATTACATGTGAGCAATTTTCTTATGTATTTTTAGTTTTCAATTGATAGCATTATGGTGAATGAATTATGATGGAAAATACCAAAGGTATCTTAAGTTAGGAGCCTCCCTTCATTAATGATTTGTCCATCTTAAGCTATTAGTTTCTGATTTATGTTCATCAAGTAATAATTGGGGAAGAATTGGACCTCTTAAGTTAAGAGCCATTTCAGCTTTCCCTCTTTACAAAGCGAATTGGAATTGCTAATATAGGTTATATTTGTAATATGCACTTCTTTAGTTTTTGAAAAACTTATCTTTCAAGTTTGATTACATCTGATATTCATATATAGTGGACTTGCCTTCAAGTATTACCAACCCATATTGATAAGGAATATTTGTGTTAATTTGTGTGAATAAATTAGCTCAAAAATTTGGCGTTGTTGCCGAGGAAGCAAATATCGGCATAGTCAATAGGAAGATAGGAAAACAAACTTTAAAAGAAATTCATAAAACAAAAATAAAAAAATTAGTTACATTCCTTTTAGTTATGTTTCTTTAGGCCTAGATATAAAGATCCTCAAGGTAGATTTATTAAAACCCCCCACAAATAGAGGTAGGACCATCAAAGCCAACAACACTAGTTACTGGTAATCCAACAATTAAGGAATTGGAAGAAAAACAAAGAACTGGACAAAGGTTAACTTTAATTGAGAGGCAAACTTTGTTAGCCGGGGAGGCAAAAAGAAACTAGCTATCAACTTCAGGAAAAGAAAAGGAAATTGTTAAAGAAAAATAACCTATTCTTGAATTTGTAATTCAACCTGTCTTTGAACAACTTGAACCTCAAATTAACATTGAAACAATCAAAGCTATGGTAGAAGAGGGACATCGATCTATTATTATTATCCCTGAATAATGACTTGAATATGAGAGACAACAAAGAGAATGGAGAAGACAAAGAGAGGAAGAGGCAAAATGAGAAAATGATAGAAAGATAGAAGAGGATAGGAAAATACAAGAAGAAGGTGGTGATCAGGAAACTACCCTTGGCTTTCCAATAATCGATACAAGTGCAATATTAGGAGAAGTGAAAATGAAAAATATTCCACCTTTTGTATTGCCAAATTTCTATGGAATGTAAATCGAAGATCCTGATTCTTTCATGTTTGAATTTGATATCCTATGTAGAACGTATGGATACACTGATGACACACACAAACTTCGTCTCTTTCTTGCTACATTGAAAGTAGAAGTTTTAAAATGGTTCATGGGTTTAGGAGAGCAAACAATAGCTTCGTGGGATGATATGAGATCAGTCTTTCTTAAAACGTATCAAGCCTATTGTAGGCCTAGGAACTCAAAGGAATATGTTTTCAAAATGACAGAAGAAGAAGAAGAAAGTCTATAAGAATACTTAGAAAGATTTGCATATAATCTACAAAAATCCAAACAACACTCTCTAAATCAAGAAAC
Source organism: Pinus taeda (assembly GCA_000404065.3). Taxonomy (NCBI): domain Eukaryota; kingdom Viridiplantae; phylum Streptophyta; class Pinopsida; order Pinales; family Pinaceae; genus Pinus; species Pinus taeda. The sequence goes on from APFE031437677.1 coordinate 52,096, forward strand.
CATTCGAACAATCTTTCTCAAAGGCATAAGAGATGAATATCTTGACATTCTGAATGTGATGGGTAAGGGAGATATTGCAAACTTGCCATTCAATGAAATTGCTGAATTATGTCAAAAATATTCTAGAGGTAGATCAAAATTTGGAAAGAGAGATGGGAGTTCAAAAGCAGCAAAATCAGCAGCATGAGGAGTAACAAGAGCAGAAATAGGAAGCTTGTTAGAAAACTTCCAAACTGACCTCCTAAGTACATTATGAACTCAGGTAGATGTTCTAAAAGAAAATAAGAAGAAAGAAGAACAAGAACAAGCTTTAGCAATCTTTTGTTCCAAATGTAGAAAGAAACATCCATTAAGAGAATGTCCTTCGGATAGTGTTCAAGTATGTGGTCTTTGTACAAAAAACCATTCAATAGAAAATTGTCTAAGGTTGAAAGAATTGCAAATGAATCCAATGGAAGAAGTGCAAGGAATATAAGGTTTCTATTATGTGGCACCACAAAGACCTTGGCAACCAAGGCCACCTCAGCAAAATCTGCAATAGTTCCCTCAACAAAACTAGCCATATCTGCCTCAAAATTCTTGGAATACTCCAATGCCATGGCAAGCTTGGCCTCCACAACAATATCCAAACCAACCTGCACAAGGATGGAGAGGATATGGTTATGGAAACTAGCCACCTCAACAATACCAACAACAATACCAGCAACAATATCAACAACCATTTCCATATCAACAATATCCACAGTCCATGCCATTTCCGCAACAAAATTTTGCACATCCACAATCCATGCGATTTCCGCAACATAATTCTCCACCATTATTAACACAACCACAACAAATACATCTACCTTCGAACTAGCCCAGACCAACTCAGTTACTAGCCCAACCAGTGGCAAATCCGAACAATAATATGGATAAACCTGCATACACTGTAGAAGAAGCAGCATATTTTCCAACACATTCTATTCTTCCTGAAAATGATGTCCATTTAAGGTCTGGAAAGGTGCTTACAAAGGATTCTCCTCCAATCATAGAAGAGCCAACTGAGCAAGGAGAACAACCTAAACCATCACAATTTGAAACACAAATTCAGAAAGGAAAAACTACTATAACTCAAACACCACCCTATCCTGAGAGGTTAGTAGAGCAACAAAAAGAAATGAACCTCCCTGAATTTGATATTTTGGATGAATTGAAAAATGCTTATGTAAAAATTCCTTTCTTGAAGGGAATTAAAGAGATACCAATATATGCTAAAACAATAAAGGAATTATGCATTAAGAAAACTGGTAAAAAGAAGAAGGATCCTACTACAATCCAAGTCATTGGCAAATTAGCAAGCCTCATGTCAACACAAACAATGGTAGAGAAATATATTGATCTTGTTTGGTTTCAATAAATAATTTCTCAGTTCCAAACACATTAATAGATTCGGAAGCAGCTATAAATGTAATGACTATGGAGACAATGAAAAATATTCATTTAAACAACATTAGATCAACTTCTACGATTCTAGAATTAGTAGACGGATCTAAAGTTGTCCTAGAAGGAATACTAGAAGATATCATAGTCTCTTTGGATTCATGGGAGTATCATGTTGACTTCCTTATCCTGCAGCCAAAAACAAATTTTGGAGGACATCCTCTAATCTTAGGTAGACCATGGCTAGCCACGGCTGATGCCTTTATAGGATGCAGATCTGAAAGAATGATTATTTCACATGGAGATGAACGGAAACACATTACACTTTATTCACCTGCACAATCATCTTCTTTAGAATAAATACTTGAAACTCAAGAACAATAGCAAACTAAATCAGTTTTAAGTATAAATCAAGTCTTTGACCTTAGAGAAGAAGAAGAGAATGAGGATTTAATGGATATTTTCATCTCAAAACCAAATATTTCATAATAGCTTAGAGAGATTCAATATGAAGCTACAAGTAATCTCATAAACCAATGTTTTCAGGAAACTTGTACAGCTCAATCCTTGTGAATCTCTTTTACAAACATTTTTCCTGTGAACACAATTACCAATTCAACAACAAAAACAATTGAGATATATCCTGGAAAACATTTGAACATTGGAAACCATTTGCAATCATCATAAGAACAAGAGGTAATTGCATTACTAAAAAAATATTCAAAAGCTTTTGCCTAGGATTATACAGACATGAAAGGAATCCATCCCAATACATGTATCCACCACATCTATACAGATGACCAGATCAAACCAGTAAGGTAACCTCAAAGACAAATGAATCCCATGATGAAAGAAATAGTGAAGGAAGAACTACATAAATTGCTTAAATTTGGGTTCATCTATCCTATTTCAGATAGTCAATGGGTTTCTCCATTGGTAATAGTACCAAAGAAAACGGGAAGTGGAGGGTATGTGTAGATTATTGGGAATTAAACAAAGCAACATTAAAGGATCATTTTCCACTACTATTCATTGATCAAGTTCTAGACTCATTAGCTGGAAAGAAATTTTTCTCCTTCCTGGATGGGTTTAGTGGGTACAATCAAATTAGAATAGTAGCAAAAGACCAAGACAAAACATCATTCACCTACCCATGGGGAACCTATGCATATAATGTCTTGCCATTCGGGTTATGCAATGCACCTGCAACTTTCCAAAGAGTAGTGCTTGCAATATTTGTTGATCTAATCCATGAATGTGTAGAAGTTTATATCTATGACTTCATGGTATATTGAAACACATATGACGATTTCCTCAACAATCTTGAGAAAATTTTAAAATGATGCATAGAAATAAATTTGTCATTGAGTAATGAAAAATGCTATATGATGTTGACAGAAGGCATAGTTTTGGGACACCATATTTCTGCTTCAAGAATTAAGGTGGATCTAGCAAAAATACAAGTCCTTGTGAATTTAATGCTACCTACAACACAAAAAGAGGTAAGGATTTTTCTATGTTATGCAGGCTACTATAGACGATTCATAGAAAACTTTAGTAAAATTGCCCAACCTCTATTCAAGTTATTAGCAAGAGATGTTGAATTTCAATGGACAAATCACTGTCAAAATGCATTCTAGATATTGAAAGAAAAACTATCAATTGCACCCATTCTTCATGGACCAAATTGGTCTCTACCATTTCATATTTCAACTGATGCATCTGATACTGTGATAGGTACATCACTTGGGCAGAAAGAGAATCTGTTCAATTATGCAATATACTTCATAAGCAAGAACTTAACACCTGCAGAATTGAACTATACATTCATAGAAAAAGAAATCTTAGTTGTAGTACATGAAGTAAATAAATTCAGGCGTTACATAACGGGATACCAAGTATTTATTCATACATATCATTCAGCGATAAAATATTTGATGAATAAATCTATCACCAATGGGAGAATAACAAGATGGTTACTGTTAATGTGAGAATTTAACATCACAATTCAAGATTGACCAGGTAAAGAAAATCAAGTGGCTGACTTTCTTTCATGAATACATTCACCCAGCGATCCAAATCTAGCTGCGGACAACTTTCCAGATGAAAACTTGTTTGCAATAGTAGTAAAAACACCATGGGTTTCAAACATAGCAAACTATCTATCTTCTGGGAAATTTCCAACACAATTCTCAAAGAAACAAAAATGAAAAATTATTAAAGAAAGTTCTAGATATAGTTGGGTAAATGGTGATTTGTTTTATACTGGTTGAGATTTAATAATAAGAAAATGTGTGAGAGAGGATGAGATATTAGAAATCCTAAAATCATGTCATGATGAACCATGTGGTGTTCATTTTGCAGACAAACGAACAGCCTACAAGGTGCTACAATTAGGCTACTACTGGCCAGCAATCTTCAAAGACTCCAAGGCATATTTCAAGGGGTGTGACAACTACCAAAGAATAGGGAAATCAATAGTATCAAATGAGATGCCACTCAAAACACAAATTTTAATAGAACCATTTGAACAATGGGCTCTAGATTTTGTGGGACCAATAAATCCACCATCAAATGGCAAGAGGTACATCTTGGTATGTACAGATTATGTCACCAAATGGGTGGAGGCAAAGGTAGTCACCAAAGCAACAGAAAATACAGTGGTCACCTTCCTCTTTGAAGAAATTTTTGTAAGATATAGAGTGCCAGGACAGATTGTAACTGACCAGGGAGCACAGTTTACTTCAAATCTTGTACGAGATCTTACAGAAAAATATAAGATAAAGCACAGGGAGTTCACACCGTATAATCCTCAGGCAAACGGAAAAGTGGAAGCAACAAACAAAGTCCCAGAGAGCATAATGACCAAAACAGTACAGATGAACAGAAAGGACTGGTCAGAAAAACTAAGGGATGCACTATGGGCATACAAAATCACATGGAAAAATATAACTGGATTTAGTCCATACCAGTTAGTGTATGGAAAAGAGGTCTTACTGCCCATAGAATTTCAGATACACACATATAAATTGGCAGCCGAACTAGGACTAAAACTGTCTGAAGCACAGTAGCAGCAGATAATGGAATTAAATCAACTAGATGAACATCGCCAGTAGGCAATAGAACACACAACATTGGTATAGCAACAATGAATGAAGTGGCATGACAGATTCATCAAGAACAAGACATTCAGCAAAGGACACTGGGCATTATTGTTCGACTCCAAATTCAAAGATTTCAAGGCCAAATTCACAACACACTGGTTAGGGCCATATGAGATAGAAGAAATCTTTGATAATGGAGCTGTTCAAATCAAGACAATTTACCAGGAATCTACATCATTTTTGGTAAATGGACATAGGCTCAAATTTTACAACAGGCCTATTGACAAAGAAGAATTCATGAAACAACTAATACAAGGAACAAAACTAGAAATAATGGCACACCAGACCCAGCCATCTTCCAGTGCTACAGAAGAATAAAGAGCAGATTACTACTAAACTATATATATCTATAGTAAAAAAAATTAAAACAAAAGATATAGTAAAATAATAATAATAATAATATAAATAAAAAAAATAAAAATAAAAATGTTTGCTAGTGAAAACCGGGAAACTGGTGCCAAGCCAACACGAATTCATAGAGGAAAACCAACATGTTTTGGACTGTATGAATTCACTTTCTTGTTCTATTTTTATCACAACTTTGATTTGCAGAATATGCTCCATACAAGCATGACTTGAGGACATGTCAAATATCAAGCAAGGGGGAAGGTTGCACAAGAAATTTAGTTGTGCAGCTAAATTGATGATGGAACTTGTATTGTTCACAGTTGGGACCTGAACAACAATGGCAAAGGGACCTGAAATATTAGTAGAAACATTTACATATTTCATACACATGTGCATGACAATTGGGACCTGAAAAACATTGCAGAGGGACCCGAAATATTAGCAAAAACATGTACATATTGCATAAACATGTGCATGATAGTTGGGACCTAAATTATGAAATCATGGCAGAGGGACCTGAACAACAACCAGTAATTCAAGAACTAGAACCAATGAAGCATGAAGAACAGGAAGCAGAAATAAATTCTATCTTTCAATCTATCTAAGACATTTGATCAAAAGACTTCATCCAGCTTGTAAAGAACAGTAGACATCATCCAATATTATCAGAGAAGTACAAGTATAGTAATTTGCTCTTGTGAATTCAATTTTTTTTTTTAGAAATTTTTAGTCTTTGTTAAATTGAGATTAGTACCTGAAGTATATATTTTCCATTATCTCCACCCATTATCCTAAGTATCATATCCTATAACCCTTAACCATAACCTTGTACATCCTATATTCATTTCATATTCATGACCTTAAGCCTATACCCCTAAGTATTATATCTTATAACCCTTAACCATAACCTTGTACATCCTATATTCATTTCATATTCATGACCTTATGCCTATACCCCTAAGTATTATATCCTATAACCCCTAACCATAACCTTGTACATCCTATATTCATTTCATATTCATGACCTTAAGCCTATACCCCTAAGTATTTTACCTCAAAAGCAAAAAGGGATCAAAAGAGTGCAACATGATGGTGCCTGCACAAACAACCCAAACATTAAACATGGAGATAATTTTAAACATGACCTAGGTGGTCATTTTAAAATTATGACAAATATTTCAAAAGGAAATACATGCGCATTTTTGAAAGGACATAAGAAAGGTAATAAACCATTATATGTGCATTTTGAATAAAAATACAACAATGAAATGTATTGAATACCATATGCGTTGTATTAAACATAATATTTTTGCATATAATGAAAGTGGAAAACAAGGATATGACGATTAGGCATGCTTTCAGTAATATAATTGCATAGTATGGTGGATGTTAGGCAGGCTTACAATAACATGATTCCATAGTATGGCACTGACAGCAAGGATCATGAGTTTGAAATTGTGGATGTGGCATGAATGAAAACGGAGTAGTGATGGGGTGGCAGGGCTGTAAAATGATATCATAAAATTGCATGGTTGTTACGTTGAAATAATTCAACGGAGGATGTGTTGCTAGGGCCGTAAACCGTATGGAAGGACAGCCACGACCCGCATGCAAACAAGCCCAGATTTGAATCATGGAAACAGTCAGGTGCGACTAGTCAAAAGGACCAACACGCAAGCATTAGCCAATAAGACATTAGCCGAAATATGGCTTACTCAACCAAAATACGGTGAAAAATGTTGAAATAGTCAAGAAAAACTTAAAACCAAAACCGCTATGCATCTCAGAACCATTCTACTGACTGCTTAAATGCATATATATGCCATCATCACCCTTAAGAGTTCAGGAGAATAGTAGCAAAAGCATTGAACGTATTGACAGAAGCGAGGGAAAAACATAAGTGAGCCTATGGAGAGATAAGTAGCAAAATTCATGGAGATAGCGCAAGTCAGTTACCCAGAATCTCGGGAAATTTCAGGTAAGAACGAGATTTGATTTTCCTCCATAAGATTACAAAGGTAAAGTCGAGTTTACAATCACCAAATTTTTACCAAAACTGCCTGTCATTTAAATGTTTGTATGTCTATTTATGCCACTAGTCAGCACGCTAAGGCGTTGAAACGAAGCTTCAGGAGATATGGTTGATGAAGAGCACCATTAAACAGTCCACGAGTCTAGCAACTAGCCAGGTAAACGCCGAAAACTCACCATGATTCTAGAAAATTATAAATGTAAGGTTTAGATAAACCAACAATGAGTTAATGGAATGAAAAATAAATGGCCATGCATTACCAAAAAAAGGGTTTGTTCATAAGTGTAATCGTATAAACTAAGGTTTTGAATGAAGCACGTAATTTGTGTAAAACAAGCAGTTGATTACACCTGTGTGGATAATAAGGTAGTTCGACCACATCTCAGTTTGATGCATGCAAAATGTGTAGATAAAATAGATTATTTGGGTTGTATTGCATGTTTTTTTAGAGCAAGGATTCTATTGCATGTTTTTTTAGAGTAGGGGTTGTATATTGCAGGAACATAGGACTTTTTTATACAGTGTTGTTACAACCAGGGCAGAGTTGAAAACTATTTTTGTTTTCCTTTCATACAGCGTTGAAGATTAGGTTTACATAATGAATTATATAAAAAATTGCCTTGAGAATACATTAAGAAATACAAAATTATGACATGATTGTTTCGTTCTCTTATGTATTTCTTTTCCAAAACAGAGTATACTTTTTTTTCTAGAGATATATAAGGCAGAACATTTGAATGTTTGGATACAATAGGGGATTAAAAGAGAAACTATGTTGTTGTAAAAGGAAAAAAACAGAGGCCCAAGTAGATTGAATTAAGTTTGTTAAATAAGGCAGGTAAGCTTCTCTGACTTCAAAATTTCATTTTACAAAACAATATTTGTAGATTTTCAATATAAAAGATGAAGTTAATGACAGCAAAGGCATACATTCAATGGTTTTTAGACACAATGACAACAAGGATAGAGCTAAAGTTTCAAATAGAAAACTGGAAAAAAAGAGACCATAGAGAAGCTATACCAAGCGGGACTGATAGGATTCTTGTAGAGATTTAGTGGCCATAGTGAAGAGGTAACAAGAGAGTTCATAAACAATCACAGCCATGAACAAACAAGGGTAGGAAATGTTATAATTCTCGTGACTCATGAATTCCTTTCACAAGCTCTAGACCTCCCTATGATGGGAGAGAATTATCATAAAGGCTTGCATTTCAAGGAGAAAGCATGGAATTTCTTCATTGAAAAGAGAAAAAAAGGAACCTTTGACAAAACCAAAGGTATACCAAGGGAATGGTTCAATGAACCATGGGGCCAGTTGGTTCTAGTTATACAAAAAATTCTTACATGTGATAGGGGATATAGTGTTGCCCATCTATATCACATCTGACTCCTTCAGTACATTAAGGGGGAAGATAAGATTAATCTACCATACTTTCTCTTTAGAAGCCTCCTAAAGATGATAGAGTTAGTAAAACATGAACACAAGCCCAGAGAAGCACAAATTTATCACCAGGGGCTGATAAAAATCCTGGTTGAATATCAAGTAAGATCACAAGGGATGATTTGGAGGGAGTTCATGAGTAAAAACCAGATCAATGAGGGACAGAACAAAGTAGAGCAGAAAATTAGGGGGATGATGAGATCACCATTTTATCTCAGGACTAGAGCCCAAAAGCAAAATAATACAGCCATACAAGAAAATGAAGTGTCCATCATGTCCATTCCCAGCAGGTTTAGAAATAAAAGTCCAACTAAAATAAATAGCAAAGAAAAAGAAGTTCAGATAGTAGACACATGTTCAATAGGAAAACGGGTAGAGGATGATATTGAACAGGAAGAATTAGAGAGAGATTCTTATTATAATGATGCAACATCAGCATCATTAATCAAAACTACACAAGAGCTTGAAAAGGAAATAAACTTGGGCAAAATCAAGGAGTTAACAGACCAACTAGAAATGGTTAAAATATTGGAAAAACATTTGAAAGAAGAAAACCAATCAAGCAAAAATAATAATGCTAGATTGGTCAAATAAAATGAAAGATTAAATGAAAAAATAGGAAGATTGAAAAAAAATAATAATCTGTTCTCCAAACAGGCATTCAAATGGCTAAAAGAGAAGAACATGTGGAAGGCTAAGTATGAGAAGCCGAAAGTTAAGTCCACTTTATACAAAGAAGGACATGATTTAGGGATGGACTATTTGATAAGGGCAGCATAGAAGGAAGCATATATAGGAACTGCATCTACAACAATGAATAGAATATCAAAAAGGAATAAGCAAGCATGAGGACATGCTTGACGATCAGCAAGGGGGAGATGTTGGCCCTCGATTTTGGTCTTATTTTTGCTAAAGGAAACTTACTTAGTCCATATATTTTCCATACAATTTCCACTTTATCCATCCCATTTTGATGTATTTCATGTCTACTCAGATATTTAGTTTTAATTTTTCAAATTCTAAAGTTTTTATGAAAATTTAGTTTCAAGTGCAAATATTGACAGATTCAAAAAATCTCGTAATAGCTGTATGGATGACATGTTTGCAGGACACTTGGGAATGAGTTTGATGCATGAATGGACAGCTTGGGAACTATGAATGAGCCAAATCTACTTGGTTCTATCAGAACAAGCTTTATTATGCCCATTTAGTGTTGGTCAACCATGACTAGTCACTCAGAAAATCCATAAAAATAGATCAATTTTGAGGTTTTATGGGATTGACCATATTTCTTTGGATGGGATTGATTAATTAAAATTACATAGATAAACATCATTAGATATGTTTGTTAGAAGCATTATAGATCAGTTTGTTTCACAATATTTCTATTTAAAGCCAAGACTTTGATGGCTTATGTATTAACTTTTGTATAATTTCATGCTGAGACATTTTGGAGTTGAAAGCTAATTTGAAGAACTTGTTCTACTACTATTTTGATGTTCAATAATGTGGATGTGTGATTGAGTTTAAGCTTGTGATATCAATCTCCAAGTGTGAAAAGCAAGGGTGGAGGGCCCCCATTCCAAGCTAAGGACACTTCTTTGTTTAAACTAGTTTAATTTTCCATAATCTGGTTATTGTAGAACTTGTTTACATGCTTTGTTTCAGATTGGTTTATGGTTAATGTGTGATGATTTATTTTATTAAATCTTAGTTTATTCATCACTTTAGTATGTTGGAAAAACAAAAGTGTTCAAGTTGAGCACTCCTTTTGTTAATTTGGTGAATTATAACTAGTTTTCCTTGATTACATGCAAGTAGTTTTCTTATGTATTTTTAGTTTTCAATTGATAGAATTATGGTGAATGAATTATGATGGAAAATACCAAAGGTGTCTTAAGTTAGGATCCTCCCTTCATTAATGATTTGTCCATCTTAATCTATTAGTTTTTGATTTATGCTCATCAAGTAATAATTGAGAAAGAATTGGACCTCTTAATTTAAGAGCCATTTCAGCTTTCCCTCTTTACAAAGTGAATTGGAATTGCTAATATAGGTTATATTTTTAATATGCACTTCTTTAGTTTTTGAAAAACTTATCTTTCAAGTTTGATTACATCTAATATTCATATATAGTGGACTTGCCTTCAAGTATTACCAACTCGGATTGATAAGGAATATTTGTGTTAATTTGTGTGAATAAATTAGCTCAACACCCATGACAACAATATAACTAAGAAGACACATGCATAACCATGCATGCTAAATCTAGAAAGTAAATCACACATGCAAATTGATACCTGCAAATAATCCCACTATAGATGTTAGATCCTGCTCTTCCTTGCTTGATCTTTGCTTCCTCTTGCCTTCTTTTCTTTTCTTGATCCAATGTTGATGTGCTCCAAGAAAAATATAAGTCTCCAAGAGTGTTAGAGAGAGAGAATAGAGAGAGAGCTCCAAAACTGAATTGACAAAAATGTACCAACTAATCCTCAGAAGCCTTTTTGTTAATGAGGCCTCTATTTTCTTCATTTTCCTCCTCAAATGAAACCTGTGACCTTTCATCTTCCTTTTCTCCTTATTTCCTTTATTCATAAATAAAATTCCAATTATTTTGATTTTGTCTTTCCAAATCCTTTTCCATTGCCTTTTCCAATTTCCTTAGCCATAATAAACCAAATGAACACCCACACTAGGATGTCTTGCCCAATATTCATCTTGGAATAAGTGTCCCATAACCATAGTTATTTTTTTTCCTTTATTAACTTTTATTACATGAAATTTTCACTGGGATGTTACATGGTGCATGGATATGCTACTTTGTTTGTAGTGTCATATTTCTATTGGTCTTCATGGTTTTTCTTTTGTTTATTTTTTGTTCTTGCATTTTATGTTTTGAGGGTCTTGGGAATTGGATTAAGAAAGAGGAAAGTTAATGGAGCTCAGGGAGAGTTGAATGAAACTGAACAGGTAATGTAAGGCCTAAATGAAGCTCGGTGCATGAGTAAAGTGAAAATGAAGACAAGAATACAATATCCAGTTGAACTAGTTGGGTCCATTGAGATAAATGAACGGTGGTAGGACAGTCACAAGAAAGGTAACAATAACAGTAAAGTAAATGGATTTTAGGCATTAGCTGCCTTGACTATATGGGAATTTTCATTCATAATGTTGTGCATGTTGTGCAAGCCAATGGAATACATAAGACTCATGAGCATTAATAACACCTTGAAACAAAATCCACACAACATTATTTCTAAGTGCGATAGTTGAAACGACACATTACAACACAAAACACAAGCTATGAAAAGAATAATGACTATGACCAAAATGTGCACTAAGTTGAAAGAATGTGGCTAATGCATATTCCAAAGATATGTAGGACCATGTAGTGTAGAATGGTGTGCCATAAATAAATTTTGTGATATGCAAAGGTGCGACACATTCAGGAGTGAAAACAACAAAAGTGACACATGCAGCAGTAGGAAAACATGAATATGACACTTTCAAAATGTGAATGAATTGAAATTAACACTTGCTATACTGAACATAACGTGAAAACAACATGTATTAAAGTGGAATTGAGAAAAAGTGACAACCGTGAATATAAAAGTGCCACTTGTGAAAGCAACGGTGCGAAAAAGTGACAGTTAAGAAAACCCACCGAACTAAAAGTACAATTGCAATCAAAGTGATGGAGATTGTCAATTGAAAGTTTGAAATAACTGTCGACATGAGATAAACATTGCATCTATGCCATCTTCATGGATAATGTTATGCATGTTTGAGATTGCGTAGAGAAAGTGTGTTTATGAATTTATTATGGGTTGGGGATGTGTGAGCAAGTGACTTTCCAATCAAAATTTTGAGAAGAAGACTTGAACACTCAATAAAAAATCAATAGAACATGAGGTAACCATAGAGCAACAAATTGTGAGATCCTTAGTAGGCTCCAAAATTCAAGTGTGGGCAAAATTTTGGAGGGTGTTGATGGCACCGTAAACACTTGGCGACATATTGGTAGAAATCCAGCTTCTTTGTTAATGTTTAATTCTATAAGTGCAAGGTACTAGTCCTTCAGGAAGTATTCAGTTTCCATATAGCTTACCCTAGTTTTTCTACTTGTGGTGATTAAAGATATAGTCCCCTTTATTATTTTCTCAATTTGAAACACGTCAATATAAGACTAGTCATTCCCTAATTGTTTCGATAGGGGAGAAGGAAAATAAGTATACCAAGATTTTAATAACATTCCCTAGTGTTTCTCCACTTCTAGCAAGCCTAAAATGTACCCGAACAGAGGGTCCTCAAGAGAACATAAGCATTGCTTCTCTACCAGAAATCCTGGATAGTACGTCGACGAAGTTTCTTGTTTCACCTCTCTACAAAGGAAGCCTTTCTCTTATTTCACCCTTTATTTATTTTATCTATAGAATTGTGCTTAGGCACTTATTTTTTTACCAAGGCAGAAGTGGGATCCTGACTTATTTAGAGCAGGAGAGTTTGTTCCCTGTTTTAAGGGATTTAAAAGTCACATACTCATTTTAAAGTTTTTCTCTGTTATGAAACCAGCTCACAAAAAGATAGAAAAGATAGATCAACGCCTTATAATTCAGCCTCTTTGAGGGGGCAACCTCCTTTACATTACACAAACGAACAATTCCTAGATGATACAAATGACATGACCTCCTTTCTATATATAGGAGTCTAAGGGGTCATAATATAATTAGAACCGACACAACAGTAATAATGTAAGGGCACAGTAATAACAATAGTGGGTTTCTATGGGGCACAATAATAACAATATGGGGACTACATGGGTACAACAATATAATAAGGGGGTTGTGCTAGTAACAATAAGGGGTTACACTAGTAGTATAGGGGCCTAACATGCCCCTCTCCTTCAAAAAGTGTTGTCCTCAACGCTTGAGTAGTTTTTGATGTTTCTGTATAAAATTCTTGTCCTCCCATGTGGAATCTTTAGTGGGTAAGTTCTTCCACTTGATGAGATACTCTGAAATTGATCGATTTTGTAGCTGTTGGGTTCTTGTTTCTATGACTACTCCAGGTTCCAATATGATTTTTCCTTCCTCTTCAAGTTCTGGCAATATTGTTTGAATTGGGATATCCTGCAACCTTTGAATGAGTGGCCACACTTCTCTGTCCTTGTTCTAGTCATCCCTTGCTTCATTTATCCAATATGGTTGGATAATATAAATAACACAAAACAATGCTTCCACATTCTCATCCTTTCTTGAGAGTGCATCTGCAACAAAAATTTTCTTCCCTTTTCTACAGATGATGTCAAAGTCATAAACCAACATATTTGTGACCCATTTTTTATGTTCTTCTAAAGATAATATTTTTTCTAAGAAGTATTTAAGACTATCATGATCCATTTTTACTTTGAAGTGTCTTCCCATTAGATAAGGTCACCATTTCTTAAGTGCATGTAGTATTTTTAACATTTCCTTCTCATAAATAGCTTGCTGGAGATGTAGCCATAAAAATACCCAATCACCTACATCAAATGTCTTTCCACTGCGATGTTAATCTACTTGTCGTTTCATTCGGTTTTGCACAAAAGTGGAGTTATCCTTTAAAAGTTGGAGAACTTGTTGTTGATGCTCAATGTGATCTTTCACTGCTTGAACCTTTTTCTTCTTGATACGTCATTCTATCTTGAGAGTTTGAGGAGTGGTAAGTTCTTCCAATGCTTTACAAGATACGGTTGGATTCATTTCTTGATTCGCAATGTGATCTTTCACTTCTTGAACATTTTTCTTCTTGATATGTCCTTCTATCTTGAGAGTTTTAGGAGTGGTAATTCTTTCCAATGCTTTACAAGATATGGTCAGATTCATTTCTTCTTTCTCTTGGGTTGGTTCTTGGTGTATATACTCTTCTTTTGATGTTTCTTGATCCTTTTATTCCTCCTCTCCACAATCAATGTAAAATAATTTCTTCTCGACACACTTATGACCTTTAATGTATTTGTTATCATCATTGTAACAAAGCCATTTTTCTCTTTTTTCTTCCAATTGTTGTGGTGTAACCCTTGTAGGTTGTGGAACGCTAGGAGAAAAAACACTTCCATCTTTATAGTTGTGAGGGGTAGACTTCCTTGTTGCCATAATTTTGCTTTCCACTTTGTAACAAAGCCATTTTTCTCTTTTTCCTTCCAATTGTTGTGGTGTTTCTCTAAAGAAGATGTTGCTCCTTGTATCCTCATAATGTGCTATCATTTCCTCTGTGAAAACTGACCACGTAACAAGTTGTTTACAAGATAAAATCCCTTTATACCATAGAAATTGATTAGATTCTAAATATGAAGTTACAATACATACCTTTTGTAACAGTGGTACACCATGTAGATCAAAATATTGCTCCATCTGTAGTATCCAATTTACTGGATCCTTTCCATCAAGCTTCCTCATATCGCCTTTTCTTGATTTCAGGAGCTTGATCTTGCAATGACTATAATTATGTACTTTCTGATCATCTAGTTCTAAAATTGTGACCTTCAGTAGCCCTCTGTGTCCTCTTTCCAATGCCACTAGTCTGATCAAATTTAGATTCTCCAAGAAACCATTAGGCACAATCTCCCAAGGTGACTTGATTATATACCTTTTCACAAGATCAAACTTGTACAAAGTGACAGGTATCCCTTTTTTGACCTTAGGACCTAAAAAAGATACACAAAAAACTACAGGTCATCCTCTTTTTGTAACTTCTTACAAAATTGCAATGTAATGCTCAAAGAGAAATTTATGAAATTTTCCCAAGGTTTCCTCTTTGGAATGTAATTTAGGAGCATGCAGAAACCCTAACTTCCTTAGATTATATATCCGAACATATAGCGAGGCAAGCTCTGAAATTTGGACCAAAGGTTCAGCGTCATGTCTTCTGAAATGGTTTTTTTTTAGATTCTGAAATGTCGCAGAACAATAGTTATAGCGAAAATTCCACAATGACCTGTTTGGAGTAGTGAAACCCTAGAATCCAAAGCTCTAATACCAAATGTTATGAAACCAGCTTAAAAAAAGAGAGAAAAGATAGATCAATGCCTTATAATTCAGCCTCTTCGAGGAGGAAACCTCCTTTACATTACACAAACAAACAATTCTTGGATGATACAAATGACAAGACCTCCTTTCTATATATAGGAGTCTAAGGGGTCATAATATAATCAAAGTTGACATAACAGTAATAATGTAAGGGAACAATAATAATAATGGTGGGCTTCTATGGGGCACAATAATAACAATATAGGGACTACATGGGTACAAAAATTTAATAAGGGGGTTGTGCTAATAACAGTAAGGGGTTACACTAATAGTATAGGGGCCTAAGAATTAAGGTCCAAATAGAGATACGAGCTTCATAGTTTGGCCAAAGGCTTTCTTTTTGGAACGAATCATATTTTTCATTCAAACATCATCAACTTTAAAGATATGTAAACCTAAGATAGACAAGAGGAAATAGATTATCCAAGGAACATATTTCATGCAAATTCTTATTGAGAAAAAGCCAAAGAAAATACATGACAAAAAAAAGGGTAGAAGGAAGGGACAAAACAAATGGAGACTGAACGTAAAAGCATCATGTAAGACAAAAATATGAAAACAAAATAGATGCAAAGACTACATGGAGAGCAAGAAAGAATGTGGATGCAATGAAAAGGAAGCTAAATGCAGCTAGAACAACTCCCAATCTAACAAGCTAGAGGGTAGGGGCTAAGTGTAATTATATTTCCAATGAAGCCACCCCTCTTCCTAACCTGCAATCACAAAGATACGAGCAACGAAAACCAATGTGATATAATATGCAACTAAAAATATGAGAACTTTAATATCTTCCTCAAAAAATAGAAGGCATTTGTTAAAGGAACAAAGATGTGCCATATCACCTAACTTTCCCCAACCTACCACCTTACCTTCTTGATGAAAACCATAATCAAATAAACTATGATGGCTTCTTGTGAATGCACTTGCATATGTATTTTCTTTCTTATCAAACATCAAGAAAGATTGAAACTTTATTTTAGTGAATGAGATTGCTAAGTAAGATGCCTCCAATTGATTATAGTTGGATCATGAAATTCAAAAACATCCTCTTGAAAAACATGAAATCCTTGAAAATATAATTTCTCAATTAATGGTATGAAATCAAGATAAGAATATTGTAAGGAAAAAAGTATCTGATCATATTCATAGGGCTTTCCAAGATAGTGAGGACCTGACATAACCATCAGTGGTAGTTGAAGTGCCTCAACTGCTTACAAGTATCAATTGAATAATTGAGAAGGTAGACCATCAAGATCAATCGGTGTAAAACAACCACCATTAGGTACACTAGTGGGAAAATTATCAATTGAATAACAGTTGTTCGAACATGAACCAGGATTAGATGTCAGGATTAAGGAATAATATTCTTGGATAGGAGAAAAAAAAAAAGATAGATCAGTTTGAACAGCTTTTCATATGCTTTGAACAAAAAAATCATCTCCCTCGTTTGTTGAATGTGACAAACCATCTACTTGTGATTGGATACAAACAAAACTAGCATCATAATCATTAAAAAGGAATGCCAATATGACAAACACATGAAATCAGTCAAGATGTAGGGGATGAAAAAGAGGGACTTCATTCATAAAATTACACAAGCATTCATTAACACTAAAGAAGCTATCTAGTGCCATGACAAAAATGGTTATCATGAGGATATTCACAAGAAAGAATAAGAGCTGATTTCTTTCGAATGCATCTAATAGACACAAATTCTTTGACCAATGATAATCTTTAGAATGATCAGCTTCACAATTTTTCTCATCCATGAAAGGTATAAATTCCAAATGTTTAACGTATCCACCATAAAATCTCCTGACAACTTATATTTACAAATTGTACTATTTTGGAAACCAACATTTCTATGATGTGTTCTTTAATGTATCTCCTTTATAATTTAAAATTTTATAATATAAGATTTCGGTACGAAACATTTATAGTCAAAATCCATAGATCACTTGCTGAAGACTAATTCCAAAACTAGTCAAAATCCCTTGACTTGTGACGAGCTTAGATCCATCTTAATCTTAAATTTATCATACACCGAGACAGATCAAATCTCTTGACGTGCAGGCCTCACTTGCACATTGAGAGATGTGATCCCTTTCAGTGCTTGGTAGATCCAATCTTAAAATGGATGTAAATTGTTTCTCCCCCTCTCACTTTCTTTTATATATGTCGTGTGTGAACTTTGTATTAAGAATATAAGAAATTACACATTATTTAATTCAATTACCTTGTAAAATATATAATATAGGTAATAAGATATACATAGTTTTACATTGAAATATGTTATTTATGCCTTATATTGTGTACATTAAAATGTAATATTTTGTTATTAACATAAATAAACTTCCTCATACTAAAAAGAAAATATTATATATCTATTACATATGACTGCACTTTTATATATAAATATTTGGATTGAAAATTTATATATATATATATATATATATAATATATATATATATATATATATACATTAATTTTTTTTTTTAATTTCTCTCTAAAATATCTAGAGAGCATATATATGAAGTTCATTGAAATGATTTTCAAATATTTATTTAAAGTTATAGTGAATATTTTTAGAACCAAATTATAGATCTTCCTAAATATATTAATTTAAGAAATTCTTTACTAATAATTATTTGATCTTTCTATATATTTTTTATATTTATTATGTTAATAAATTATATATCTTTGTTTGTTGTAATATCAATATCATATTAAATGCCATCTGTGAAGAAAATAAACATGTCACTTAAATTAAAAATCTATGGCAATACTTCAAATCTTAGGTTGAACTCAACTATATAGCTTAAAAAAAATCAATAACCTAAATAATCTTTTATATATATATATAGTTAATTACTATTAAAAACATTATAATTTCACGCCCTTTCTCTAATATAAATATGTGTATACTTCTACATTATTATGAATATGAATATGTTTTTCATTTATTTTTTTTTGGTCTATATTGAATCGGGATTTCAAAATTTTAATTTGATTAGTAATAATTATTAGGTAGATGGTAAGGATTTAACCTCCACAAAATATTCTAGAATATTTACACCATAAGGCATTTCCCTTTGAAATCAACTTTCCTCTTGGGTTACGTGTACATTTCTAAGCCTCTGATTTAAGTGTTAGATGATTAAAATAATCTTATCCATCCAATTGATTAGACCGATAGAATAAGTTAGTTAGAGATTTAACTACAAATTATAAAAATGAGATGTGACCCAGCAGATCGACCTCACCCTTGCCCTCGCTTGACGCTATGTTGCTTCCAGGTGCTTCTCAGAGTGGAGACCTCGCACTTGCCCTCGCTTGATGAAACTTCTAGGTGCTTCTTTGACTGGAATGGAATTGATCATCTGTGCTATTTGCATTCACTCTTTGCATCGATTGAAGGCTTAAAGTCAGATGTCGCAGGCGTGGTGGAGGACAGATAGGCTTAAAGAAACTGCTATTGTGGGAAAGAGAATTCAGCTCCCTTTCTTCTCAATTTTATTTCAAGAGAATTCGGCTCCCTTTCTTCTCTATTTTATTTCAGGCATAGGAATCTGGGTTTTTTGGTGTAGCTTGCTTCAATATTTCTATGTGTCGGTTTACCCATTTCTACTTATTACATATACGGGACAAAGGGCTTATTTGATTAAAAAAACCCAGGGGACATAGGCTCTAGAATCCATGAAATTTTATAAAAGTTCATTAAATCCACAATAAATTTGTTTTGGAACTGAGTTCAAAGAATCAAGGGACAAACTACATTATCTTCTTAGTGGAATCAAAGGAATTGTCTATATAGTCCTTTTTCATAATCAAACCTAAATCTTTATCTCAGGTTTTAATAATCTAGGGCATTAATATGAAAGACTTCCATTTTTGGAGGATTTTGCAAGGAAAGACACTGGTGGAAATCGATCCTATAGGGAAGATAAGGATGGAAGACACCCTTGGTTTAACGTTTAAGACTTTCAGTGGCACAATGAGTGGTTTCGTTGGGGGTATGTCTGGGGAGGTATGGTGGCCAGATGGTATGATGTGTTGAAGGTTGAAAGGAGCATTTCCCTTTCAGGTTTGGTCAAGACTGTGCAATTTATGGGGTGTTATGGTCTCACATTTACTGCAATCGGAGGGGTCTTTGCATTGACCAATCACGTGGTTGAGAAATTTCGATAGAAGGACTTTTGGAACGGAGCCATGGGTGGCTTTGTTGTTGGCACGTCCATCTTGGGTTTGAGAGGTAGAGATTCTACCTGTTTGAAAGCTCTATTTTTTCTATGAAAAATTCTTCTAAATTCAATTATAGTGTTGATAATTAATTATTTATATCAGAAAAAATTCTTACTTTCATCACTGGTAATTTTGTACTAGGGTTTCAAAATTTATTTACTCAATTAAGCAGTGAAACAAAAAGTCCATTCTGTGGTACAGTATAATACGATTCAAGCACAATCTCACTGTTCAACAATATCACTGCTACACAATAACATTCAACACAGTTTTGTAACAGTTCAATAATGCCAATACAACCTGGGTTCAACAGTTGCAGTACAAATGAACTCCACAGACTTTAAAAATAATTCAAATCCAACTATTCTAATCCATAGCTTTGAAAACTATTCTACTTACATTATCCAGAACATACCCAACTAGAATTGATAATTTCCCTGGCTCTATATACGGCTTCCTTCAGAGCTCTCTAAGCCCTTTATACTGCTCGTAAGCTGCCTTAGCAATTCTCGAACTTATGACAAACTTAGATCAGATGGGGTTCTTCAATTTGCTGATGGCAAGCGGAGAAAAGGGGTGACATCTACTTTAGGAAAAGATGCAGTCTCGGATTTGGCACATACTTCACCACAATACCTCAGACATATTGCGAGTTAGACCCTCCCACTTCCTCAGGAAGTCTCTTTTAGTTACAGGGCCCGCACTATATTCCAAGACCCTGGATCTATGGAAATCGACTTCAGGAAACCCTTCATATCAATCATAAGGTAGCAAATATATTCTGACCTTCAGAACATACCCAGTCTACTATAGGACCCATGAGATGATTCCAAGAGGACTCGCTCAGCCTTAAAAGGGCTTGGATTATCACCACTATATGCCTTGGAGTGCCATAGGTCCACTTCTGGACTTCGGTCTGTCGCGGGACGGCTACAAGAATTGTGATCTATTACAGAATGGTTGCTTGGCCTCAGGGTATGTGATTTGCTTCAGACAATTCTTTTCAGGATATGTGATCTGCTTCAGACAATCCTCCTCAGGTGGATGCTACCTGATTGTCTTGTTAATCTTCCTCAGATCCGTTATATTGGCCTCTGAAGTTGTGATGTGTTTCAATATGTCTTAATTTTTGCCACACACATAGAAAAAAACCACAATAACTAAACTCAAGAAGGTTTTGGTCTATCCAATAAGTTAATAATTTAACCTCAGAGAAATTGTCTAGATTATGTAGAGTTAGGTACTGCTTTGCCACAGGTTTTCCTAAAATTAATTCGTTGCTCCTTTCAATAATTAAAACCCGATTGCCATAACAAGAGACCAATAAAAAGAATGAAAAAGAGTGACTAGGTAGGGTGGGATCACCTCCACCGAAACTAATCGAAGAAAATGGGATAATCAACCCTCACAGCCTCAGGCTAAAAAAAAATCAGAGACAAATGATGCAAAAATCAGAGACAAATGATGCAATCCAATTATGCTTCAAGTGCTTCTAAGCCTCTTGTATTTATAGTTTCATGAGGGGTCTTTTTGTTTAATTAATGGAGTGATGTTCACACCAGTGACCAAACCCCACTCCAACTTTGGGTCTTTTTCCCCATCTACCCTAAAACTTGCCCATCGTTGGGTATTTTTGGGATTCCCTTTTATCGAGGACTATAGCCTACAGGGATCTATAGGATACTTCATCCCTTGGGCCAATTAGTCCCTCAGGGACATTACAACAATCCTTTCCTTATTATCAATTAGAGTGGAAATTATTCCCATGTTTAGATGTCTGCATTCTTTGATATGAGTTAATTTAGTTGCATTTTTTTAGTACAAATGAAGTACTGAGTTCTATTGAAAGGCCCGAAAATCGGGTCTACAACAAGGGGGATACCCACCCGGTCTGGACCTTGGTTGGCAGTTCTTTTTCCGTTTGGTATGGTGGGTCCGACTGCGAATAGTGGGACCAGTTTCCCAATTGTGTGTGTGTGTGTAAGATTAATTGATGTTTGTGGCTTTAAAAGATTCTAAATGAGATAATCTACTTCTAATTCTAATCTAATTTGTATCTAAAAAAGCAACGACATCGAATATCTATACTAACTTGGGGTGAGATTTTTCTGTTATGCAATCTAAAATGATTCAAATAACAATTGGTAATAAATATCATTCAACTATTATAAGAAAAGAATTCAATATAGATGAACTACTTCGCATAAAAAGTTAGACGAAACAGTTGTGAGAAGCATATCGCATAGTAAGCTATTCACATATCAAGCATAAATAAATAGCTATCACCGTACAAAAGTGCCAAATGATAACTCAAGCATTCAAGCATTAACATGTAAACAACTAAGCTTAAATATCACTCTAACACAGGAGATAGAAACAGTTAAGAGATATAAGTACCATTTATAACTAGTTCTACTCATGAGCTTCAAGTGATAATGATTTATCTCTTCTTGATTCGACATCAACTAAGAGTACAGAAGTGCAACATTAGTAGTAGATACCAGATGCAAAAATCAATAAACCCTGTTCCATTCCTTCACCAAAACCTCCTCGGAGGGTGCAAAAGTGCATGTTCTGAGGACAAGTTTTTGATAAATTTCTAGACCCTTCTCTAAATGCATGAGAAGGGTTTAAATACTACTAACTACGTCTAAAAATAACTTATTTACAAAATTTAGGATACGGTTTAAATGACCGTCCTTTTTCTAGGCAAAAATAAAGTAAAATCATTTCTAAAATCAAATCTAAGGCTAACTTCTAACTATTTCTGTATTTGTTCCTTCATATCGCAAGAATTCAACATTTGTTTGAGCAAAGTCAGTTGGCCGACTTCAGCCTTTAATTTTCCTGTGAAAATAGAATCTGATAGAGTTGGTACCAACATTTCGGCAGAATTGATGATGGTTTTGAGAGTCATACACTGGCTATGAGGTTTTACTAAATAAGCCCAGTAAGATTCCCAATTCAACTTAGTTAATCTTCTAATCGATTCTACCCTTTCTTGAGCCCTCTATCTCCAGTCTGATTGTAGCTTTTGTACTTTTGGCAGATATCCTGGAGTGGTTTCGGAGACTAAATTTGTTGTATGCAAATTCTCATTTATCCAATCAATCAGGCTATTGGCCACTGTAGTTGCTTCTTCCGCTGCTTTCTCAGCCTCTCTGATCTGTGTATCCCATTTGTCGAAGAGCATTTCTTTATGTTTGTCATTTATTATTGGTTCGCATGTTCTTTTTCCCTCCTCTATTTCCTACCAAACCAAATATTCAGTCACTCATTTATCAGCTAAATCATAATCATGTCGTAAATCTACAACTTGATTAGTGATTGTATCAGTTGTTTCGCAATATGAGTTCCATTGCGATATTCTTTGGCTTAGTGTTTCTTGTTGCTGTAGTAATTGACCATTCAAGGAAATGGATTCTGTGATGAATTCTGTGAGATTGGGATCTTCCTTGTGCGTTTCTTCTATATCCTATAATTGCTTGTCTTTCTCTACCAAACTGTTTTTATAGCCTATTTGCATCTACTAGAATTCCTGTTGTAGTCTTTCAAGCTGTCTCTGTACTTCGTTATTAGCATTAGCTTGTTGCAGCTGTTGCTACAAAACTTGTATTAGGTCTTCTTTTTCTTTTAGCAGTTGTTGTACTTCAGATGCTTTATCAATAGTTCCAGAGGCATAAGCTCCTGCAATTTGGGATAATTTGATGAGGTTCTCAGTTGGATCAGTAGTAGGATATCGCCAGAGGACATCCAATTTCTCTACATCATGAGATATCATGTTTTCCAATTTCCTCTTCTCCCTTTGTCTTGTTACTATTGCTTTATGTTGCAGACTATAAAATACATCAAGAGGAGGAATTTCCTCTATCTTGAGTACAAGTTCAGAGGATGGGGTAATAGGGATGTGTTCCGTGTCTGAGATATCATTAATTGTTCCTGTGACCATTTCTTCTGTTGCCTGTACATTCCCTTCAGGTGTCTTTACGCTTTGGCCTTCAAGATTGATCATATCATTGAAGTTTTGCCATTCTTTCTCTAGCTCTATTCTATATGATGGTGGCTAGCTAATGAGAATGGGAGGACCTTCCTGTGGAGAAGTTAACACATGTTTTTGTTCAGGCTCTTTTCATTGGGTAGTATCCCTTACTGACCATTCGCTCTTGCCATGGTCACTTTCGGATTTTTTAGAGTGTTCCAATACTTCTTTCTTAGATTTGGATTTAGATTTATCTGTATCAAAACTTTCACTGAGGCTAATGCTTGGAGTGGGTTCCCTTGCAGGTTCTAAGCTTAGCTTATCTAAAGGGATATTGGCTAGCCTTATTTCCTTGTATGTCTTGAATCTCTGAAACTCTGTTGGAGAGAAACGCGTTTGAGCTGTATTTAGAATTTCTTCAAGTCTACTTTTTTTGTTGAAACACATCATCAAAAGGATCTTCTTTTTTGATGAACACTTTTATTTTAACCGTGAGAGTGAAATTCTTAGCTACATCATGAGGGTCAAATCGTCTTGCTGTGAATTTGAATAATTGTAGACAAGTTATATTGTTCACTTCTTTGAAATCGTGACCTATATAAAAAAATGAGAAGGCCCCACAGGCTACAGGAAATTGTGGCCATATAGCTTTCTTCTTATCCTTTAAATCCTTACTCAAACCTCCTTCTCCGCAGGTTTGATAAGCAATTTCCCTTGCCAAGAGTTTATCAGGAACATACAAAGGTAAGATGTGAGGGGAAGCGGCACTTCCGAAGACTCTAACATATGTAAACAATTCCTTTCCAAACCATTTAGCAACTATTTGTATGTCTGCTTCTGCTTCTGGAGAGCATCTTGGAGCATCTTTGTCATACAATGTCTTGTAGAGGGGTAACATGACTCCATGACAAATTTTGTTGAAAAATGGGGGGAATTTAGAATCCCACAACTCTTTATGATAAACATGAATGGGTAGAGGGTCTTGAGTTGTCCATTTCCACCCCATTACAGGAAACTTTGAAACATAGAAAATTGCATCCATCACATATGCTAATAAATAAAATGGGGGATAAATTCTTTGGGAAGCAGCTCTTTTAGAATGGTAATTTACAATGGCAGTAGCTAAGTTATCTGACAGTATTCTAGACCAATCTAAAATGATAGAATTAACGGCAGCATCAATAGTGGTAGCCACTCGGATGAAAATTTGTTAATATATGGCCTCCCATAAAGCCTACAGATCATAGCAGCAGCAAAGCAATATGGGGAAGTGAGGGATCCAGTACTATACATACCATGTTTATCCTTTTACAGTGGTTCATCCCTCCTTGACCAGTCTTTAGTGGATTCTGCCAAGTCTTCATTTTCTTTAGTAAACTTCTCCACGAACTGTTTGTTATAAATCGCCTGAGATTCTGGCAAATGATACATAAGCTTCAAATCTTGTTGAGCAAATGAGCCAATCAGTCCTTGGCCCTGAGTTTTAAACTGTCTGTTTTTAATATCAGCACTATCCAGAACCCACTTAATCATGTCCGTGTAGGGGATAATTTTGGGTCTTGTTGCTATCTGGTGCAGAAATGAACAAGATAAGTCTACAACTGATGTTTCAGACGATCTTGATGAACTTGCAGAAGCCGTAAATTCCATTACCTTAGGATCCTCTTCCTCGAGTAGATTATACATGCCTTCCTGGGTGGAAATACCCGCTTCTTTGATGCATGTGGTGTCTGTGTATAGGGGCGCCATTTCTTTATCCTTAGACATTGGAGCATTGCCTTTCTTACCCATAGCTTTCTGTTTACTCTTTGTATAGCTTTTCGTTCTTCGCTCCTGTAGTTTACAAGTGAGGTGAAAGTAATGATAAGGAACAGTGACGGGAAAGCTATAAATGCCAAAGACATGCAAAAGTATACCACCTTACGTGAACTGGCTCTTGATAAACACGAAACCACATTTCATTAACAACTGGAAACTACTTCATTAATGAGCATTAAAGCGCATAACCAGTCTCGTTTTATGGAAAAAAGTTTTTTTCTTGGATAGTGGACCCGAGAAATCTGCGATGGAGCGATTTTGCGATTTCCTTTGCAATAGCGCAAATCGCAGTATCGTAATATCACATAATTGTAGATCGCAATATCGTGAGTCTTTCTGATGTCCTATTACGAGGTTTCTTTGCCGCTTTATTGTAATTTTGCGATATCGCATACTCACAATATCGCATGTCGAAGTATCGCATGTCGCAATATCGCATGATTGTAAGATGTGCATATTTTGTGTTAAGCAATTTCTTGCGATGTGCAATCTTATGATATGCGCTATCACAAATCGAAATTTTATGTGATTTTTAATCATAAGTGAGCTTCTAAGACCTGCGATGCGATATATGTTTATCCTTGTGCAGTTTCACATCACATTCTCGCGATTTTCGAGTTTAGCTTGTAAGTAGGCATACTATCATCCTCTCTGTGATGCGATATCCTTTAAGGATTGATTTTACCTTCCTTCATCACAAAACTTAAGTTTTTTAGATTTCGCAAGGGTATTTTCTTAAGTTTATGGTGATAAGTTTTATTGAAAAGGAAATACAATCACTAATTGATTTTTTGAAATTTTTTGACTAAGGGTCCCCTTTTATTTAGTATTAGTAATAACACTAAACAAAAAGGGGGGTTGTTGGTGGTCACAACAAGTTCTTACATTCGGTTTATACTTATTGTAGGTCTAGCATGGGGACAATGATACTGATATATTTTACTCTACAATCAGAAAAATTTGTTTTCTTATTCACATAGATTTTTAGGAAAGTTCGGTGTAATGTACAAATTTTTATTATGCTGTTTTCATGGGTCCTCCATTCTTTGATTCAAGTTTTTGAATATACTCTTTGCCTAGAGCACAATATTGTGATCTTTGTAAATGCTTCAAATAGGGAAGTCAATTGTAGACTGATTTCATACTTTCATTGTCAAGAATTTTCTTCTCATTTATCTCTCAAATTAGTTTAAGACGTATGTAAACTTATTAATTTGTACAATCTTTTAACTTTCATTTTCAAAAGGTTATGAATCTTTATTTATTATGAGTTCTGATTTTTTTTTGCAAAGTATACTTTTAATATATACAGAAAAATGTTTACATAAAAAAAATGAGGGGTATATACAATTGTATTTACATACTCGTAAACAAACAAAAACATTTATGGAATCAGAATAAGTGGTCAAATCTAATAGTTTGGCTTCCTTAATCAATAATGATCTTTTTGCCAGCAGTTACATATGTACCCGCTCTCTCTATAACTGAAAAAAGGCAACCGATGAACAGATTTCGTTAGCAAAAACATGTTTGCATCATAATGTTCAAATAACAAATAATGCAGAGATTCTCAAACAATGCCAAATACCAACCAAAGAATCTTGAATCAGATTTCTAGATCCCCCCATAACATTGCCCTCCAATGAAGATGTCAATGAAGAATACTAACCAATTGCAACTAAACATAATCCCAACTAGACCTTGCAAACGAGTTGTCCCACAAAATGTGGTTCACAGTTTCTGCTTTCAGACAAGAGAGGAAAAGCCTATTCGAAAGACCATGAAGATGCCAGTGAAGAATACTAACCAATTTCAACTGAACCTAATCCCAACAAGACCTTGCAAACGCGTTGTCCCACAAAATGTTCTTCACAGTTTCTACTTTTGGACAAGAAAGGCAAAGCCTACTTGAAAGACAGGAGGGATGCAGCTCCCTATCATAAACATGATATCATCTATGAGTATAATGTGAATTATGGCATCCCACTTGCTGACATAATTTATGTTTTCGTATGTTAACTCATGCAGGAATTGTTGTACTCTTGTCATTTTTTATCCTTTTACTATTGTTCCTTTTCCAAAAACTCGGTACAAGTAAAGTTAGCTTCATGTCTCAACCATAATGATTACTTGGTTCACGACCAACACCATGATCTAACTGTATAATATTGTGAAATATTTTCTTGGAGCATTGAAGGCATTTAACCCATATTATATATATTATTACTTTCATCAATATCACAAACAAGGATGGGTGATGCTTTGAGATGTAGTCTTATGTATAACAGGTATTGATTATTCTCATGATGATATGTGTCCCATTTTATCATATAGTATACTTGGAATTGTTTCCTAACTCAATTGATAAATCCATACCAATGATTTTCTCAAACAAAATTCATAACTTCATCCCAATTATTTATTTTAAAGCTATACAAATAGAAACACTAACATCAGTTCTTTGTTCTGACTGGATCCAAGCTGATGCCATGTTTGCAGATTTGGGCCATTTCAAAAGGAAATCAATCCAGGTCTAAGCTATATGTCAAGGACGTAATTATTAGTATTTCATCATACCTTTGTGCTTCATCCTACTTAAGTTTTAGTACCATAACGAGAAATTTTGGTTTTTTGGTGCAGCTTGCTTTTTTGTGTGTTGGTTTACCCATCTATGCTTATCACATATACAGGACAAGTGACTTATTTTATAAAAAACCTAAGGAACATAGGTTGTACATTTTATGAAGCAATACCACAACCTGTGTATTGGCCAATGTTCATTGTTGCCACTTTAGTACCCATTGTAGCTAGTCAAGCATTGATTACAACAACATTCTCAATCATAAGACAGTCCATGGCTCTTAGTTGCTTCCCTCGAGTGAATATTGTGCATACTTCACAAAATTATGAGGGTTAGATCTATTCACCTGAAGTTAACTATGTTCCCATGGTTATCTGCCTTGCAATTGTCATAGGATTCTGTGATGGAACACAATTTGGAAATGCATATGGTAAGAATATACGAATTTATATTTGACAATCAAATTTGGTAGTTTTTATCGATTCTTTTGAGTTTCCAAGGATAATTTTAGGTGTTTAGTGGTGAAGGGGTTGCAGTGGTTTGGGTCATGTTCATTATGATGTGCATAGTAACCTTGGTCATGCTTGTGGTTTGGAAAATGCATGTTTTTCTTATACTATCCTTCACTCTATTTTTTGCTATCTTTGAAGGAGTTTATCTATCATCTATAAGGTGCCACAGGGAGGTTGGTGTCCCTTCCTAATTGGAAAGTGGAGAAAATGGGTGGCGTCTACCTCAGGCAAAGATGTAGTCTTGGATTTGGCACATACTTCACCTCAATACCTTAGACATATTGCGAGTTAGACCCTCCCAATTCCTCAAGAAGTCTCTTTTAGTTACAGGGCCTGCATTATATTCCAGGACCCTGGATCTATGGAAATCGACTTCAGGAAACCCTTCATATCAATCATAAGGTAGCAAATGATATTCTAACCCTCAGAACATACCCAGTCTGCAATAGGACCCATGAGATGATTCCAGGAGGTCTCGCTCAGCCTTAAAAGGGCTTGGATTATCACCACTAGATGCCTTGGACTATCACAGGTCCACTTCTGGACTTCGGTCTATCGCAGGATGGCTACAGGAATTGCGATCTATTATAGAATGGTTGCTTGGCCTCAGGATATGTGATCTACTTCAAACAATTCTTTTCAGGATATATGATCTGCTTCAGACAAACCTCCTCAGGTTGATGCTGCATGATTGTCTTGTTAATCTTCCTCGGATTCGCTATACTGGCCTCTGGAGTTGTGACGTGTTTCAGGACATCCTAATTTTTTCCACAGCACAGAAAAAAACCATGATAACTAAACTCAAGAATATTTTGGTTTGTCCAATAAGTTAATAACTGAACCTCGTAGAAATTGTCTAACTTATGTAGAGTTAGGTACTGCTTTGCCACAGGTTTTCCAAAAATTAATTCACTACCCCTTTCAGTAATTAAAACCCTGTTTCCAGAACAAGAGATCAATAAAAAGAATGAAAAAGAGTGACTAGGTAGGGTGGGATCACCTCCACCGAAACTAGTCAAAGAAAATGGGATATTCAACCCTCACAGCCTCAAGCTCAAAGAAAATCAGAGACAAATGATGCAATCCAATTATGCCTCAAGTGCTTCTAGGCCTCTTGTATTTATAGTTTCATGAGGGGTCTTTTTGTTTAATTAATTGAGTGATGTTTACACCAGTGACCAAACCACACTCCAACTTTGGGTTTTTGCCCCAACTGCCCCAAAACTTGCCCATCATTGGGTATTTTGGGGATTCCCTTTTATCGAGGACTATAACCTATGGGGATCTATAGGATGCTTCATCCCTTGAGCCAATTAATCCCTCTAGGACATTAGAACATCCTTTCCTTATTATCAATTAGAGTGCAAATTATTCCCATGTTTAGATATCTACATTCTTTGATATGAGTTAATTTAATTGCATTTTTTTTAGTACAAATGAAGTACTGAGTTCTTACATTCGATTTATACTTATTGTAGGTCTAGCATGGGGACAATGATACTGATATATTTTACTCTGCAATCAAAAAAAATTGTTTTCTTGTTCACATAGAGTTTTAGGAAAGTCTGGTGTAATCTACAGATTTTTATTATGTTGTTTTCATGGGTCCTCCATTCTTTGATTCAAGTTTTTGACTATACTCTTTGCCTAGAGCACAATATTGTGATCTTTGTAAATGCTTCAAATAGGGAAGTCAAATGTAGACCGATTTCATATTTTCATTATCAAGTAGTTTCTTCTCATTTATCTCTCGAATTAGTTTAAGACATATCTAAACTTATTAATTTGTACATTCTTTTAACTTTTCATTTTCAAAAGGTTATGAATATTTTTTTATTATGCGTTTTAATTTGTTTTTCCAAAGGATATTTTTAATATATATAGAAAAATGTTTACATAAAAAAAGAAAGAAAACGAAGGGTATATACAATTGATTTACATACTCTTAAGGAAACAAAAACATTTATGGAATCAGAATAAGTGGTCGAATCTAACAGTTTGGCTTCCTTAATCAACAATGATCTTTTTCCCAGCAGCTGCATATGTACCCACTCTCTCTATAACTAACAAAAGGCAACCGATGAACAGATTTCATTAGAAAAAACATGTTTGCAACATAATGTTCAAATAACAAATAATGCAGAGATTCTCAAACAATGCCAGATACCAACCAAAGGATCCTGAATCAGAGATCTAGACCCCCCATAACATTTCCCTCCAATGAAGATGTCAGTGAAGAATACTAACCAATTGCAACTAAACATAATCCCAACAAGACCTTGCAAACGAGTTGTCCCGCAAAAAGTGTTTCACAGTTTTTGCTTTCAGACAAGAGAGGAAAAGCCTATTTGAAATACCATGAAGATGCCAGTGAAGAATACTAACCAGTTGCAACTGAACCTAATCCCAACAAGACCTTGGAAACGTGTTGTCCCACAAAATGTTCTTCACAATTTTCACTTTTAGACAAGAGAGGCAAAGCCTATTTGAAAGACATGAGGGATGCAGCGCCCTATCATAAACATGATACCATCTGTGAGTATAATGTGAATTATGGCATACCACTTCCTGACATAATTTATGTTTTTGTATGTTAACTCATGCAGGCGTTTTTGTACTCTTGTCATTTTTTATCCTGTTACTACTGTTCATTTTCCAAAAACTCGGTAGAAGTAAAGTTAGCTTCATGTCTCAACCATAATGATTACCTGGTTCATGACCAACATCATGATCGGACTGTATAATATTGTGAAATATTATCTTGGAGCATTGAAGGCCTTCAACCCATATTATATATATTATTACTTTCATCAATATCACAAAGAAGGATGGGTGATGCTTTGAGGTGTAGTCTTATGTATAATAGGTATTGATTATTCTCATGACGATATGTGTCTCATTTTATCACACAATATACTTGGAATTGTTTTCTAACTCAATTGATAAATCCATACCAATGATTTTCTCTAACAAAATTCATAACTTCATCCCAATTATCTATTTTAAAGCTATACAAATAGAAACACTAACATAAGTTCTTTGTTTTGACTAGATCCAGGTGCCGAGTTCATGTTTGCAAAGTTGGGCCATTTCAAAAGGAAATCAATCTAGGTCCAAGCTATATGTCAAGGACAAAATTATTAGTATTTCATCATACTTGTGTGCTTCATCCTCCTTAAGTTTTAGTACCATAATGAGCAATTTGGGTTTTTTGGTGCAACTTGCCCTTTTGTGTGTTGGTTTACCCATCTCTGCTTATCACATATACGGGACAAGTGACTTATTTGATAAAAAACCTAGGGGACATAAGTTGTACATTTTACAAAGCAATACCACAGCCTATGTATTGTCCAATGTTCGTTGTTGCCATTTTAGTAGCCATTGTAGCCAATCAAGCATTGATTATAGCAACATTCTCAATCATAAGATAGTCCATGGCTCTAAGTTGCTTCCCTCGAGTGAATATTGTGCATACCTCACAAAATTATGAGGGTTAGAACTATTCACCTAAAGTTAAATATGTTCTCATGGTTATTTGCCTTGCAATTGTCATAGGATTTCGGAATGGAACACAATTTGGCAATGCATATGGTAAGAATATACGAATTTATATCTGACAACCGA
Source organism: Pinus taeda (assembly GCA_000404065.3). Lineage (NCBI taxonomy): Eukaryota > Viridiplantae > Streptophyta > Pinopsida > Pinales > Pinaceae > Pinus > Pinus taeda. The sequence goes on from APFE031437677.1 coordinate 84,326, forward strand.
ATTTGGTAGCTTTTATAGATTCTTTTGAGTTTCCAAGGATAATTTTAGGTGTTTAGTGGTGCAAGGGTTGCAGTGGTTGGGATCATGTTCGTTACGACGTGCATAGTAACCTTGTTCATGCTTATGGCTTGGAACATGCTTGTTTTTCTTATATTACCCTTCACTATATTCTTTGCTATCTTTGAAGGAGTTTATCTATCATCTATAAGGTGCCACAGGGAGGCTGGTGTCCCTTCCTAATTGCAACAATTTTGGTCATGCTTGTGGTTTGGAACATGCATGTTTTTCTTATACTACCCTTCACTCTGTTTTTTGCTATCTTTGAAGGAGTTTATCTATCATCTGTATTGAATAAGGTGCCATAGGGTTGTTGGTGTCCCTTCATCATTGCAACAATTTTTCTAACCATAATGTTCTCTTGGAATTAAGGAAGGTAGAAAAAGTATAAATATTTAGCACGGAGAAAACTCAACATAGAAGGTTTGAATGCATTGGTTGTCGGGGTGAATTCACTTGTACCAGGAATTCCTTTCTTCTGCAGTGACCTTATTTCTCACTTACCACCGATTATTGAGCATTATGTAAAGAATGTGGGGTCTCTGCATGAATTTCTTGTCATTGTCACCACCTCAACTCAATGCTCCATCACACATGTTGATTTTGTTCCAAATTATGATGCCTTTTTTATTCCTACAGTAATGTCGGCTATGCAAGGAATTCAGTCAAGGAACAGTAACGTGAGCCAAGGTAAGATGATACAAGAATGCGAAGTAGACACTATTAGCTTGCCTTGCATGAGTATATTGGGATGTAATCAAGTTTTCTAGTATGGTTTAGTTTATTTGAAGGAGGGATGTAGCTCCCTATCATATACATGATATCATCTATGAGTATAATGTGAATTATGGCATCCTGCTTCCTAACATAATTTATGTTTTCATATGTTAACTCATGCAAGCGTTGTTGTACTCTTCTCATTTTTATCTTGTTACTACTGTTCCTTTTTCAAAAACCTGGTACAAGTAAAGTTAGCTTCATGTCTCAACCATAATGATTGCCTAGTTTGTGACCAACATCGTGATCAGACTATATAATATTGTGAAATATTATCTTGGAGAATTGAAGACATTCAACCCATATTATATATATTATTACTTTCATGAATATCACAAACAAGGATGGGTGATGCTTGTAGGTGTAATCTTATGTATAATAGGTATTGATTATTCTCATGATGATATGTGTCTCATTTTATCATATAGTATACTTGGAATTGTTTTCTAACTCAATTGATAAATCCATACCAATGATTTTCTCAAACAAAATTCATAACTTCATCCCAATTATTTATTTTAAAGCTATATGTTAACACCCAGGTTGTTCCCTTTGACTCCCAAGGGAATACGGCCGGGGTAACCACTAACCAATCTTTGGATTACAGCTTCTAGCCCAACTGTAATCAGAGAGGGCTCTCTCTTTAAGGTTTGTCTATGTTCTGGGAGATTTTAGGCTAGTTATGAAGTAAAGGTTTTGGTTTATGTTTGGTTGGAAGGATGTCTTTCTGTACCTAAAGCGGAAATATGCAGATAGTTTTAGTCCATTGGGCAATGGAGTCTGTGGCTACTGATTGTTGAAGTCTTGAGTTTGAGCAGCTGGGATTACAGGGCCATTTAGATATTTCATAAAACAAACTTGAAATTATGATGGTGAAATGTAAACTACCAGTGAAAAGCAATTAAGAATTTTTCACTAAGCTGGGGTGGGAGAAAGAGATATATTCCCCAGGAGAAAAACTTGAATTCCTGAAACAATAATCATTGTGAAAGATATAGCGTGATAGGGTAGCAATTAAGAATTACACCTTTATTACTATAACTGAAGAAAAACACTTATAATAGCTTAGATTGAGTTCAGGGTAATCTGTGATTAAATCCTGGAACTATTCTTTTTCCTTGCCATTAACTGTAAAGCACAGAAGCATGAAAGAGATATGAATGATAACAAAACACATAACAAAGAGTTGTAAGGAAAACTTATTGTGTCATGAAATACGTAGGAATCCTGTAACTTTCAGCTAAACACCACAACGCATCAAAACAACACAAAGCTTTGGAAATTCCACCGCCTTTGTATTACTTCTCTGAAAATTTACAGTAAGAGAAACTATAGAAAAGATATCAGTAACATCCAACCCCTGCAAACTCATGCGAGGGGGGATATATAGAAGTGTTTCATACAAAATATCTCAGGCATTGAGTCATCTGAGAAATAAAATATCTTCATCAACTCGTACAGAAATAGTAGATAGGAAGTTATTGCAGCTTTCAACACAACATAAATGCTCTTTAATTCTGTCAGAAGATTTCGACCTTTGGAGGTCACTGAGTCGGTTGAACGCTTTGTTATAACTGTTGAATGATGTGTATTTGCATCTCTGTCCTCCTGTAGCTTTTCGGCCCTGTCACCTATAACTGTCAGTGCTGCTGTGGTGGCTGAATGGTTTTGCTGAGTTGGCTCAGCCTCTCTCTGCATACATGCTGATATATCAAAACTTTCCTGTGCATGACAACTTATATATTTCAAATGGAAAAAACATAATTACTGGCTCTGGTTTAGCAGTAATTGTATCAACCCATTCCAAACTTCCTGTGTGGGCAATTGATGTCTCAAAATTGCCTCTATGGTCTCATCTGCCTCTGTATATTTATAAAAATTGGGAGGTGCATCAAACAAGTGATTGATTTCATTCATGATAAAGAATAAACTCTCTACCCTGTTGAAGAGAGTCTGTCCTGATGCTAGCCCTGATTCTGCTGATGTGTTGGGCTTTTCTGCAATCTGACTTGTAGCAAAGGTGTTGACCCTCTTAGCATAATTTTCATGGGAAAGTAATCTTCCTGAGGTGCCCATCAAGCTAGGAAGACCTCTGTTCTGCAATGCTATGAACTTGTCCATCAATTTATTAATATCTGCCTGCATATCCTGGCTTCTTCTCTCTAATGTCTGCACCAGGTTTCTTAGTGTCAGGACCCTTTTGACCATCGAAATGGTCTCAGTCCTGTTGGCAATTCCCATTTTGACCAGCTGAGAGCTTGTCCTGTAATTAAGCACATTTATCATTCTGGTGGCAGCCTCAGGCATACTACCTAGAGATGCCCTTGCTCTTTGGATTTCCCTATGTGATTTTCCAATGAGCCCCATTTGCTCATGAATGGCCTCAATGTATTCCCACTGGTCTGTGATGGATTGGCCAATATTGGCCCATAGGATTATCTTGAGCTCAGCTGTTACTTTGTCAAGTGTGAGCTCTTTTTCTAGCTCATTTATCCTCCTTTTGAGAGTCTTTACCTCTCTTTCTCTCTCAGCTACATTTTGCTTGGATTTATCATATTTTTCATTGAGTTTAGCCAAAGTTTCTTTGGCTTGATTCAGCTCTGACATTTGGGCCTCCAAGACCTGAATTTCATTTCTGAGCTTCTGCATATCAAGACTTTCAGCCTGCTCCGTTGTTGGTGCTGAGGTGGAGGGTGCTGCTTGCTTTGTCTGCTGAATGGGAGGGGCAGTGGTTTGAGGAGCTTCTTCCAGATTGACTATTTCTGAAGGAGGCTGTAAAGTTTGGCCTGCCTCTTTCTGTTGTAATGCAGCCTGAAGTGCAGCCTCTAATTCCTCCAACTTTTCTTGTGTTTGGATGAGTTGTTTATACAGTGACACCAGCATAGCTGTTGCATCCTTGTCCTGACTTAGCTGGGCAACTTCTTCAGTTTGGGGATGAAGAGTTGTTGGGATCTTGATCATTTTCCTTAGTGCTGCCATATCAGCATCCCTTAGCTTCAACAGCTCCTACACTGCTTTGACATCCTTAGGATCATGCCCAAGCTCTATTATGATGTCCTCCAAAGCTTTAATCCTATTGTCCTTTGCTTGAGAGGATACCCTTTCCAACTCAAGTTGTGCAGTTGTATTATTTAGGCTATTTTCTAGCCTGTAGTTTACCAATGTTTTGTCTGCCAAGGAGGCATACACCATCTCACCCGTTTGCTTGTGTAATTCGATCTGATCCATCGGGTGGATGTCCTTGGAAAGGACCTCAAGGTTGGTCCTGATGTAATCTGAAGCTGACTGTGGCTGCTGCACGGCTGGCATGAAATGGCTCATAATCATCTTGCCTTCATGGACATCATAAGCAGACATAAGTCTTTGCTGCTTGGTGGGAGCCATTTTCAACAAATGATTGTATAATTGTAATCTTATGGGCTCATTCATTTTCTTTATGTCCTTGAACTGCTGCTTGATGCTCTTTTCAGTTCCTCTTTGTTGGCTTGAGGAGCTAACTTCTCCTCCTGCTGCCCTCTCTTGTTCCTCCTAGAAGGAACTTGCTGAGGCCTCCATGCTAGGTAGGGCCATGCCCAAAGATTGCCCTATTGGCATTTCTTCCTCTGAAAAAGGATTTAATCCTTGCCTCTTTTCCCCTTGAGTTGTTGATGTTGTTAGGGGAGTCTCTCTGTCCCTTTTCCTTCTTATGTCCTCTCTTTGTGGGGTTTGGAGGACTGAAGCTTCAGCTCTTGTTTATTGCCTAGGAGGCACCATTTGTGATGGTTGCTGCTCAGTGACCATTGGGGCCTCTGTTGTTTGCTCTTTTTGCACTGGCTGCTCCTTTTCTTGCTGTTGTACCTGTTGCTGTTGTTGTACCTGTTGCTGTTGTTATACCTGTTGTTGTTGTTGTACCTGTTCTTCCTGAAGGGGCTGCTCTTGCTTCATTTCTTTCTCCTTGCCTTTGCTGGAGGCTTGATCTGTAGTTTTGATTGCCTCCTGATGTGCTGTGGAGGATGAGGCAGCTGCTCCCACTTGAGGGCTTGTAAGATCGAATACCTGTGTAGGAAGTTCTAAGTCATCCATCTTAAGGAGATTTCTTCTTGCTCTTTCATTTAGTTCTTCTTGTGTGACAGGTTCCTCTAATGTGCCTCTCTTCCATTTTGTTTGATTTGCATATTGTTCTATGTGAGGCAACCTTACATGGTCATAACTCGACAACCTATATTTGACCCTTCTTAAGGTTATGAAGTGATTGGGGTCATAAGGTTTCCAAAGGAAACTGGTCTTTAGGGCAAGGCCTTCTAGCATTCTGTCAGCCTCTTGCCAGCCTTCCTCCCTTTTGTTCAAAACAAAGTGGCCCAGTTGGTTTTTTACCTTCAGCTGTGCTTTCTTGCCTTTACCTGAAAAGTTCTTTACATCGGCATCCCCAAACTGCCTGAAGTATTCAAGGGCAAATAGTCTCATGGGCACAAATTTGGGTAGTCTATATGGGGGTAACTCACAACCATATATTCTGATAATGGTGTAGTTTTGGTAAAAATACCAATCCCCATTGTTGTATACCTTGGACAACTGAAGGATCTCATCTGTTAGTCTTGGAGGAGGTGAGCTCAGGAACAGAGACATGGCTGGGTGGGTGAAAAGGTCTATAAACTCACAGTAAGTGTATGGAGAATAGGATCTGCAGTGAAAACCTAAGGTCCAATATACTACTGACCTTGGATTTCCTTGTGCATCCACTCTTTCCACAACAAAGGAAAATTTCTCATGTTGATAGTATAAAATTAGGTAGTAGATGTAGGAGGAGTATCTGAACACCTTTTCCCTTGATAGGGTCATAAATTGCTCATGCATTTTGTCTGATATTTAGGTGGCATAGTCATAGCAGATTGGTGTTTTGCCAGGGGAAAACATGAGCATCATTACCATTACAGTTTCATCAATATACTCAATTGAGTTATAACCCAAAATGGGACTGATCATATCTGCAAGGTCCCTGCCCAATGGATTGAGGTAACCATGAAAAATGGGAGGGTACTGCACAGTATCAGAGTTAATAAATAGTTGGTTCAGCTTTGTGATATGAGCATCTGTCAACATCTTAGCTCCTTGATTTATCAGATCAAACAAAGATAGGGGAACAAATTTCTTCTCAGTCTTGAATTGCAGCATCTCTCTGATGGCCTCAGGGGTAATGTAGAAAACAACTGAGCCTAAAGGGTCAAGCACAGCTCTCTGAGTGGGATCATAACATTCAACACATAGGTGAATTAGGTCAGGGAATTGATTGACCTGAGCAAGCTTGAATATTGCGAGGAAGGAATCCCAAATGCCCAATATATCTGTTCCAGCCACATGTTTGGCCTTTAATTCATTTAGCAGGCGGAGGTGGAATTTGCTTTGTGCTAGGAATTACTCTGAGATTTGGTAATCCAAATCTGCTAAAGCCTTCCACTCCAATTCTCTCTAAGGGGCATTCATAGGGGCAATATTGAGGGCCACAGGTGCTACTGGTGTATCCATAGTTACTTAAAAAACTCTGCTGATAGCTAAATTAGTGTTACTGTGCAGAGTAACAGAAAATGGCGTTTCTTTGAAGGAGAGGTGAATTGAGAAATAGATGGTGACAGGGTATACTGCAGCAATTGAAATACTGCACACAACAGTGAAGGGAGGCAAATACTTGTGTTTAACAAAGTTCTTTCACAGTAATTAGGTGTAGGTTTGGGTTTCCTTTTCACGACTGCGCGAACAGAATGCAGGTTTTAGTGAAAGTTTTGTTAAACAAGGCTTAGCTAGTGAATTTCGACTGTTCAACTTCAAATGGGAACTGGGTGCAGGGGATTTCTCAGTGAATTATGCGTTTTTCTATGTTTCAAGTCAATTTCAGCTATTTGCAGACAAAACCAGGCACAGAGAGGAGTAACAGTGATAAATACCTAATATACTTGACAGTCCAGGTCACAAGTGCAGGTGGGTAGGCGTGTCGAAGGTCTCCAGGTCAAATTCAGCAGGTTGGTGCAAGTTTGGATGTAAAATTCATGCAGAAGACGCAACAGAAGTTTATGCAAAAAGTGTAAAAAGCACGAAAAATTGGCAAAAATATGGATTTTTGGAACATTGGCGCCTTTTTCGGATGACGTCAGCATGACGTCATCGGGTGGGGTCAGGGTCAGATGACGTTAGCATGATGTCATCAGGTGACGTGGCGGCTTGTGAGTGGTCCACGGGGATGGTGAGCTGGCGGACAGGTGGAGCAATGGCGGATGGGGGCGCGGACGCGGCGATGACGTAGCGGTGACGCTGGCAGTGACGCTAGTAGGCGGATTAGTGGAAACCGGAAACCACAGGCGGTATCATATCACACCGCTTTAGATACGGAAGTGGAGTTGTCAGAGGGGGCTTCGATACGCTGTGGGAGCGATGCGTGGCCGAGCCCTGACGTCAACCTCTGACAGATATCAGACACTATCTTTCGGACGTCGGGGCCGGTCCGATATCCACGTGAGCCGTTGGATGAAAAGTGCCCGATCGGACAGTCAATGGGTTGATGATTTGTCTGGACAATACGGCGTCGGGCGGGCAATAAAAAATGTATTTTCCATGGGATTCGTGCCCGGCAGGACCCTTAGGATATCGACAAATTTGCATGGTTTTCCAATGTTTCTTTATAAAATTGCAAGGCATTAAAACTTTGGATAAGTCGGGAAAATGGTTTTTTCAATGTATTTTTGTATAAAATCGCACATAGGTCCCAAACTTAGGATAAGGCGGAAAAGTGGGTTTTCAACGTATTTTTGCCTTTTGAGCGGGTTTAAGGCTGTAAATGGGTTTTTTCCAAGGTTTCTTAGGCAAAATGAAGGGTTGAATAGGTAAATGAGTTCGGAAGGAGAAAAAGAGGTAATGCTTGGGTTCTTAAACTGACCAGATGTCAATTTGATTCCCTAGTGGTGAACATATGGCTATAATGCCAAGGAGGGGATATTTATAGAATGCTTGGGGTTTATACACCATGGTGTTATCATAGTAGGGAAAGGGTGACATAGGAAATTAGATAATAGAAGTTAAGGGTTAATATGGAGGGAGAAGGTGAATGAGGAGTGATATCACTAGGTTTATTTGAAAACAACTTAGCTTAGGGAGTAGATCAAAATGAAAAGAATTTTGCACAAGAAATGTGGCTCTTAAAGGAAACCAGAACCAACATAAAACCTTGAATTCTTTCACAAACACAACTGGTGTAGGGGTGTTAGTAATGAGTGTAAAACAAGGAAAAGAAGGAAGTTAGACATGCTCCATTGTGTTGTTTTCTTTATATTGACTAGCAAGATTCAGTTTGAAAGGAATACATCTTTTGCAACCCCATCTACCTACCCATCTACTTGCCTAGCATTTTTTGTTTCTTCTTGGAGGGTGCACTTGGACTTGCAGACCCTTACGTGCCTTTTCTTTTCCATTGGCTTTTTCTTTTGATAGCCTATCTAACACTACCCTTATTGCTTCCAAGGCCCCAGATTAAGCAGTTGGGAACCTTAGCTTCTCTGCCTAACTATTGGTCTGCCAAGATTAAACAGTTTGGATAGACTTCTTTCTCTATTCTACAACAGAAAATTGAAATATTGCATGATCCAGATTAGACTGTTGGACCATCCATCAAAATTTAATAAACATGAAGGCATGTACACACCTTGCCTTGCCTTGGAAATATGTAATCTTTGTATCAGCAAAGCAAAGCATATTTGGCATTTGAATTTGCCAATCATGAAATATCAAACCTATTGGTATAGGTATCCAACAGTGGCTCCATATGGGGATGGTTTTTCTTCTTGAAAGACCAAGAAAAGTAGGTCAGCATGCCTTGGCCCTTTGGCTAGTGCTTCAAAACTTGGAGTTTTTCATCCTTGAAACCTCAAAATTGTAGACTGTCATATTTATAACACTTGCTGAAGTACAGTCTTTTCCTGCTTCTGCAATATCCTTAAAATTAAGTTATTCACATGTTTAAAGAAAACACTATACACAGTAAATTATGTACAAGGGCAGCAATACTTCATTCACGGAAGGTAGTCAAAATAGTGCTTCAGCATCCTGCCATTGACAAGACCTTCATCCAAATCAGTTTCATCAAATTTCTTAGGAAAGTAGGTATTATTTCCTTGTACTGCTTGGATGATAAATGGTCCCCTCCAAAGGGAATCAAACTTTCCATGCTTTCCTTTATTTTCCCTTCTTGAATCCCACTTGAGAACTTTGTCACCCATGTTGAAATCCTCAGCCTTAGTCCTTCTGTCAAAAGCTTTCTTCAGCTTCTCCTATAATATTTGAACTCTGCTATAAACTTGGTCTCTAGTTTGCTACAAACATATAATTTGATTCACCCTCCTTTGCATATCATTGGGCTCAGCTTGACTTTCTTGAAGTAGCTTCATAACAGGGATCCCCAGTGATGAAGGAAATTTAGCTTCTAATCCATAGACTAACTCATATGGGCTGACCCCAATTGATCTCTTGGTTGTTAATCTATCTTCCCATAAGGCATTGACAAGTTTCTTATGCCAATTCTTTTTGTTTTCTTCCAATACCTTCTTTATCATGTTTACAAGGCTTTTATTTGATGATTCTACCAGGCCATTTCCTTGGGGATAATATGCAGTGGAATGGCCCAAAGTAATGTGGAATTTGTGGCAGAAGCTGACCATCTTCTTAGATCTGAAAGCAGCATCATTGTCCGTTATTATCTTGTCAGGACATCCGAATCTAGCAAGGATATTGGTCTCAAGAAACTGAATGATAGTGGAGTCATTTGCTTGTCTACATGGGATTGCCTCAATCCATTTAGTGAAGTAGTCTGTAGCTATTAGAATCCATCTATGTTGGCCTGATGATGAGGGATTAATTTCTCCAATGCAATCCAAGCCCCATTGTTGAAATGGTCTCTCTGTTGTAATAGGCCTTAAAGGTAGTGGCAGTAACTGTCTCTTTCCTTCAAATACTTGACATTTATGACATGAAGTGGTAAATTTCTTGACATAAGAGAAAATAATGGGCCAATAGTAACCAGCTCTCAGTATCTTATCCACAGTGGACTTCCAATACAAATGTCCACCACAATCACCTGCATGAAATTCTTCCATGATCTTGTTAGCCTCATTTTCAATCAAACAGTTTAATAGGATACCCTCATGGTTTTTCCAAAGCAGATTGCCCTCCATAACACAAAATTTTAAAGCTTTCATTTTTAGGAACCTACATTTAGTTCTAGACAGCCCTGGGGGAGAACACAAGTTTTGTAATACATAACAGATATCAGAATACCAGGGGGATTGTTCAAAGGCTACATTGATCTTTGGAGTTGCCAGCTCCAGTTCACTATCCATTTGGTTGATGTCCAAGGCTTGGAAATTTGTTTCAGACATTAATTTAGCCAAACCCTGCCCTTTTATCAGTTTTGTAGGTTTTATTTCAATATCAAATTCTAGAAT
>APFE031437677.1:94640-143513 GCA_000404065.3 Pinus taeda
TTGCTAACCTGAATGCCTTCTCTAATGAATCAAGTTCCCAAAGGTGAACATCATGTTGGATATTATCCTTTAAAGTCCCTATGAACACATCAATCCTATGCTCATCTGGAATATTTTTTACTCTTATGTTCAATTTTTTGAACTCCTCAATGTGATCCATTATTGAACCCTTTTGTTTGAGACTGATCAATTGGGAAAAAAAAGTGTTTCTTTTTGTATCCTCATAATGTGCTATCAATTCTTGCATAAAAATTGCCCAAGTGATAATCTGTTTACAAGGGCAAAGCCATTGATACCATACAAACTTATTTGGTTCCAAATATAAAATTGCAATACGTACCTTTCGTGTGTTTTGCACATTATTGAGATCGAAAAATTGCTCCATCTGTAATATCCATCTTGTGGGATCCTTGCAATCAAACTTCCTCATATCGATTTTTGGAATATGGTGGGTCTTTGATCCAACATTAGAGTCTATGAAATTATGATTAACATTTCTTTTGTTCTCATCATGAGTTTCCTTTACTACCCTTTCACCATTAGTAAGCATTTCTTGTAGAAACTTTGTAAAATCTGTCTTCAAATCTTCCATGTATGTCTTCAAATCGTCCATCTTAGCTTCCACATCATTCATCTTAGTTTCTACACCTTTCTTTAAACAATCCATCTTAGCTTCTATGCATTTCTTTAAACCATCCATCTTAGCTTCTACATCTTTCTTTAAACCATCCATATTAGATTTTGTTGCTTTTTGTGCAAGTGACACTTGTTGCACTTGGTCTCATAATTTTGATATATCATGTTGCATTTCTTCCTCTTCTTAATGAGTCATGCTAGAGTTTTCAGGTTTCTTACTAGGTGTTTGCATTTTCTTTCCTTGAGGCATCAATTATCGATAATAATGCTTTACTATGCCCTTTGAATTCCTTCAAACTAATTTTTCAAATCAAGCTTATTAAAAAATTTGAAAAAAACTACACACCTTTTTTAACTTTGTAGGAGCTTGATATTGAATCTGATGTATCTCTGTAATTTTCGATCATCCAGTTCTGAAATTGCGAGCTGCAGTAGCTCTCTGTATCCTCTTTCCAATGCCACCAGTGTGATCCAAATTGGATTCTCTAGGGAAGAGTTATGCCAAATGTCCCACACTAACCTAATTATAGACTAGTTCAGTAGAGAGAACTTGTACGACGTGCCATGAGTCACGATTTCTCCAGGTCACCTGCTTGGAATGTAATTCAGGAGTCTGCAAAAAGACCAACTTCCTCAGATCATATCTCCGTAAATATAGTATGAAAAGCTCTGCAATTTAGACCCAAGGTTCAGTGCAGTTTCATATCAAATAGGTTTTTCTTTTAGCTTTTGAAACATCACAAAAAAATGTTATAACGAAAATGCCATGATGACCTATTTGGAGAAGCAAAACCCTAGAATCCAAAGCTCTGATACCAAATGTTATGAAACCAGCTCACAAAAAGAAAGAAAAGATAGTTGAACTCCTTAAGTTTAGCCTCTTCGAGGGGACAACCTCCTTTACATTACACAAATGAAAAATTCTTCAACGATTCAAATGACAAAGCCTCCTTTCTATATATAGGAGTCCAAAGAGTCAAAATATAACCCAGCCAACCTAACAATAATAATATAAAGCCACAAAAATAACAATAGAGGGATTCTATAGGGCACAGTAATAACAATATGGGGACAATAGTGGCACAAAAATATTAATAAGGGATACAAATACAATAGTAATGGGGTAATCACTAGTATTATAGGGACTTAACATTCCCTCTCATCTATCTCCCATAAAGGAAAACACAAGTTACTTTGAATTGTTTGTTTCTAAGATAGCTACCCATCTTAGTAGGACTAGTAGATCCGAGTAGACACTAATTTTCCCGGAAATAAACTGGCAACTCCATTGGGGAGCGAATAGTTTGTTTGTTTGTTACTGTTGTTTTCTTTCAAAACTACAGATGGAGCCTGAAGTTAAGCTAGATAACCTTCGAACTGCTTTTGCTATGCAACTAAAAAGTCGATCAACGTTGCTTTAGTCAATCTCCGGGTTGGTTTATGAACTGAACATCTAACTTGCAAACATCCTAAGTGCCCTGGTGGTAGCTCAATAACCTCATTAGATCATACCTCTATACTTTGTGTTTACTGTCTGTCATAAGCTCGAACTAAATTGTTGAACCTTGCTACAAACTATGAGTGAAAACCAAACTCAGTCTCATCCTCGGACCATCACATTGTCTCCCATTGGCAATCTGGATGCATCACACCTCTCGTGTGCTATAGGTGAGATGCATCCTTGTTTCCCTTAAGGATAGGTGCGATGATTGAATGAGATTGTTTCTCTCTCTAGATTTCGGTTTTTTCTTTATTGTTTCATCTCTATTCGGTAGTTTTGCTGCCTATGATCAGTATATCACTATTAAAGCCTTCTTCCTTCACATTATTCATACTCCATTGATAAGGAATTGTAAACGGTTTTATGTATTTTTCGTCATTTACAATCCTCCTATGCAAATAGTAGCTTAATCGAATTGTCATCTTTTGATTTGAAAGTGTCACAAATGTCATTGTGAGTTAGGAAAAAGAGTGTCATAAAGTATTCCTCTTTTAGATAGTCGATTGTACTTTTTCCATTGTATTTGATTTGAATTTTCAATTCTTTGAAGTGTCGAAAGCAGTTTTCCATTCGAAAGTGAAAGTGTCGTCTCAATCTTCCTTTCGTTTTTGAAAACAAATTGTTAAAGTGTTGCTTTGAAGAAAAGTAGTTTAGATCTGTACCCAGTTTTCTTTTTGGCATTCTCACATATAGGAAACAAAAAAACAAATACATGCATGTGCATTTGCATTTAGACTGCATGCAGAAATTGATTTAGGAAAAGTGCATTTAGTGTCTGCTCTCTGCTCTATGTTGAAAGAAACTTGCTCTTCTTTACTTAGTAGCTAGGATTTTCATTGCTAAAAGAAAATAAATGACTGTTTATCATTTAGATTGCATATTTAGGAATTTTACATCTACATCATGCAGTGAACCTTGAAAGGAAAACTTCTTAACAAAGATCAACTATAAAATAAACCTCAATGAACATAAAAACACTTTGGAACCTAACGCACAATGTCTAGAAGTCTAGGCCAGAGACGTATTCCGGTGTCGTAAAGATTTGCAACTATCATTTTCATCGTAGGTTGGGTGATTCCTCCTCCTTGATACGAAAAGTGCCAGTACAGACTTGTGCTCCCACGTACCATCGAGTATATATTCAGAGACCATAATAGGCTAATATCCTTTATCCTTAGGAAGCCGTGTCTGCCGCCCTATCGATTGCAATGCACTAAACACAGTATTCGAGAAGATTGACTACCGTATGTAAAGTCCTCGGTAATTTCTCTATAATTTACCACTGAGGTGTATATTGTTGTTTTGTGATTGGTTTGGTAATCCCTCTATCTAGACTTCCAAAGTAGTCACTTTCGTTCCTTTTCGACTCCTTAAAAGAAAAGTTCCATCTGAACACTTGTCACTTCAGGCTCATTAAAAATTGAAGGTGGCTACAGTCATCTTTAGCTCTTTCTCGACTCTTAAAAATTGAAAATGAAAGTTGTGTCAAAACGTTATAAAATTCATTTAATTCAGAATAGCATTTTCCCCTTTTAATTTTGAGTTGATCATGTAATCCACAATCGTGGAAGAAAGTCAATCAAAACCCCATCGTTCATGGAGTCTAATGAGTCAACCATCTTTGACTCCAGAAATGAAACCATTCCAGGCCAAGCGATCTTGTTTAACTGGGTCGAAATATCCTGGTTTATTTGAAACTTGTGTTTCAACATCATCAGAGACTCCAGTTACTCCATTTATTTATGGTACCCCTTCCTTTATAGAAGAAGTTTCGTAGTTACAAGAGGACATCAAAACTAATCCTAGTGTAACAGTAAACACTTCTATTCCTGAACCAGCTCCATCTAGGACTGATTCGAAAGATGTCACCCCTCCGGTATCTATCACTGCAGAAACTATACCTTCTTCAGCACCGGAAATATTTTACGGACCTAACAGTCTGCCTCTTCCACCTAGACTGATTACTATAGAACAGATTGTGGAGGATCTTCCATCCAGTACCCCATTGAATTTTGGAACTAGGATCCACCTATATCCTTCTACTATAGAAGTTAGTTCTTTTAATAACCCTTCATCGCAAGTTCCTGTCAAATCGCTAGGAAATCTTTTGGATAGACTCGATATTTCTAAACAACCATTGACATCTAGGACTGTGTCATCTGATACAGTAGCAGCAAAACCTCCTTCCGCTACTCTAACAATGTTCGTTTTTATACCATCTGTCCCAACAAGTTCTCAACCGCTAGATGGAGTCCACCCAGGGACTGTTTCGACAGCATGGTCTATTCTTATTTGTTCATCCAGAATCTTATCTAGAATTTATTATGTTTAGACTCAGCAAATTGATCCTTCAAATCAATATCAGTTTGGGCAGTCCAGTCTCCAAAGACTAATTTACCCTTTGAACACTTTATTGCTGCTATATGGGGGGCAGTATGCCTTTTCATTGTTCCCTCCAGGAGAGCAACCATATGAGAGTTCACAACAAAATTCAAGTCAAGCTGGAATTGCATCCAGTGGTTGGGTGCCAATACTAACTCAATAGCCAAGAGTTGTATATTCAATGCAACCAAATCAACTTGTGTTGAACATTCCCACTACACCAGCTATTGTGACGGTGTCTCGAGTACAAGCACTACCTGTTGTATGTCAACCTCAAGTCTCTCAAGTCATAATACAATAGCCTCTTGTCTCCACGACTCAATCGCAACCGCAGATTAGTGGCTCATTAACTGAAGCGACTCAGGCTCAAATAGGTACTATCACCCCTCATCTTGGTCAAACATCCAGTATTGGACAACAGCAAATGGTCCAACAACCATGGTTGGTGCAATATCAACAACCACAATTCCAACAAGCTTACCGAGGACCTGAGCAACAAAGCTTTGTGGGTAATGGGAAACCATATATTCAAAACGGTTACCAACAATAATATTATAATGGTTATGCCCATCAACCTTATCAAAATTATCAGCATCAAATACATTATGTTGGGATGCAAAGACCCAGTGCTCAAGCGATCCCATCTTATCCGGGGTATGCTTTGCCAAACTTGAATCAACAATTTCCTTTCATAGCAGCTTTAGAATTACCAAATCTGAATATGCTAACAAATGATCCAATTGCTCATGCCCCTTGTGGCCAGCAATTCCTCATAAAATTTCGTCAGATATTCCTAAATTCAATGGAAATTCGGGTGAAGATCCATCGAATCATGTAATTACGTTTCATTTGTGGTGTTCATCCAACACCCTCAATGATGATTCGATTAGGCTTCACCTTTTTCAACAAACGCTAACTAGTCTACTAGTGAATTGGTACATCGAATTTCCTAGAGCTTCATTCGATAACTTTAGTACCCTTGCCACCATCTTTTTAACCCATTTTTAGCTACCTATAAGGTATGAAACAGGAACAAAGCTCCTTACCAATTTTAAATAGGCAACAGCCACTCACATATCAAATCATATTCATGAGTGGCGCTGTCGTCATCAAATGGTAAAGACATATGTTCCTAATCACCTTCTAGCTGAATGGTTTATTAAGTCATTGTTACCTTCTATTACAAAAGATGTGGCCAAGGGAGGAGTTGTCACTGAAGAGCAAGTCATTGCTCATGCACAATATATAGACTTGATCTATACTCAGTTTGGCACGCTCTATGACAAAATTCCTGAAGCTCCTAGACTGAACTTTTCTATTCATCATCCTCCTAAATCGAACCGGGATTCTCATGCCAGCAATGGCATGATTGGCACCTCAAGTACACAAACCGCAAAGGTCCCATCTGGTAAAGCCCTTGCAGTTTCCAGTAAAAAAACAAATGACAAACTTCCTGCCTCAGAGGTTAATGCCATGTTGTCCAACAAAGGCAATGAACCGAAGCAACCAGGGGGCAAGAAGAAAGAGAAAAAAAAAAGAAGAAATATGAAGATTCGACTCCTAAAAAATCTTTTGAAAATCTTATTGGGTGAAATAAACCTTGTCAACCATGTCTCATATGTGATGGAGACCATTGGAGGAAAGAATGTCTGCATAAAGCTGAGGTTAAGAAGTTCTTTAATAATTCAAATACCTCAACGGTATTGATTGATCCATTTCCAAACCCATAAACCAATTTGGTTGTTATCGATAATGCTTCCCCATCCCAAGTGCTTATGTTTTCCATTTCAAAACAACAAAATGATACTTTGATATCGACAAGGAATAAAGATTATGGGAATCCATAGATGTTGAACAACAAGGCTATAGATCAACCTTGTAGTTTGACAACAACTTCATCCGAAGTTGTGCCACCCATCATTCCTGAACTAACAATAAAGCCAACAAAGGGAGTAGTACACAAATCGACATTTAATCCTTGTTCTCAAGCAGCATAGAATTATAATATAGTAGAGGATCTAGCCCAATTTCCATCCGCTATGTTGACACTTGAAGTACTGCAAAATTGCCCCTTTGAAAAGTAGGCTCTATTATTATCAGTAGGTGGGATTGACCCAATGGATTCCAATCTTGTGGCCTTTAATCATGAAGGATATGAACATCAGTTACCGACTCAACTTGCTTTCCTCGTACAAGTAAAATCCCTCAACAAAACTATTCATTGAACAGTCATTGATGAGGGGGCATCTACCTGCATTATGTCAATGAGTTGCTGGAAAATTTTGAGCTCACCACCCTTGTCAAGATCATCAAAAACATTAAAAGAATTAATGGACAGATGTACATCCCATACAGAATTTTGAGTAACTTGCAAGTTGAACTGGTGGGCAAGACAGTAGAAATTGACGTCGAAGTTATCGATGGAAACCTTGATTACAATATCCTACTGGGAAGGCCTTGTATTTACGCTATGGCTGTTGTTGTGTCAACATATTTTAGAAATATTGCATTTCCCTTCCAAGGAGGAATTACAATCGTTGACCAACAAACCTTTCTCCCCAACAGTTCACAAGTTACAAGAAGCATTCCAATGATCCATGGAAGCTCTCAATCACTTCAAAATGTCGAAGTAGACCTCCTAAAAGACCCTGCCTTAATGGGTACTTTTGCCCTACTGCCTTCGAGTAATCTGGCGGAAGTGGCCATGATGGAAACCTGCAATATGATATCTTCTATATCTACAAAGATTCAGAATATTTCTGAACATTTTGTTAGCATGGATCATCTCCGGGTATTGCCTCCAAGCCTAAAAGAAATTTTGTAGCAATCAATTTTCTTAGTCTAGGCGGCAAACCCAAATCAATGCTCATCGATTGTTTGGATAGATAGGTCTATGGAATATGGCACCTCTTCAGATCATTGGTCGCATGTACATTCTACAGAAGAAGGAATCATTCAGTCAATGATGATAGGAGAGGCACCATGGGAAGATTACCACCATCATTCCTATCTTCAGGATAACAACGAAGATTATTCTAGTGAACTTAATCATCCTTTATTTTTTTATTTTCTATCAAATACTGTAAATATGGTGGATTCTGAGCAAAATATATATAATATTGAAGAAACTATTGCCATAAATATCTCGACCAAACCTAATGTTGTAGAGAATAATCATGTCGGCAAATCTTGTTGTTCTTCAAAACTGGAAAAATATTGCACTCTCTTTTGCGAATTCAGAGATGTCTTTGCATGATCATATGAAGAAATGCTAGGCATTGACTTGGGCATAGTTGAACATGAAATCAAGATTTATCTAGATGTGAAATTGGTACAACAACGGCTTCGACAGGTTCACCCGAAGAAAGCCGCTACCATCAAGGCATAAGTTGAAAAACTTTTACATGTTGGTTTCATTTACTCGGTTCCTTTATATGATCGGGTATCAAATATTGTTGCTATGATGAAGAAGCAATGAACGATTAGAGTGTGCATTGATTACAGGGATGTAAATCAAGCTTGTCCAAACGACAACTACCCTACACCCTTCATCGACCAGATAATTGATGAATGCACCGGATGTGAAATCTTTTCATTCATGGATGGATTTTCTAGGTATAATCAAATAAACATCCACCCACAGGGCCAGTCAAAGACTTCATTTATATGTTTGTACCGTAAACTACCTTTTGGTTGAAAGAACGCAGGGGAAACTTTTCAGAGGGCAATGAATTATGCCTTCCACGACATCAAACACATTGTTCAACTGTATCTCGACGATCTACTGGCTCATTCACGAAAGCAGACTGATCATCCACAACATTTGAGAGCTATATTTCTATGTTTCTGACACTATGAGATACAACTCAATCCACAAAAGTGTGTGTTTTATGTTTGCTCAGGTCCTCTACCTGGTTTCATAGTTTCTAAGGACGGGATTCGACTCGCCCCATGTAAGGTTCAGGCCATCATTGATATGACTCCACCTTCAAGTTTGCTTCAGATTCAGAAACTCCAAGGGAATGAAAATTTTCTGAGGAGGTTCATTCCAAATTACGCCGAACATGCTAAAGGTTATATGCGTCTTTTGAAAAAATAAGTGCCCTTCAACTGGGATCAGGTTGCGCAAGCTTCCTTTGATGCTCTAAAGGAATCCCTAATAAAAGTGTCATTATTGTACGCTCCTGACTATCAAAAAGACCTTAACATGTATCTAGCTATAGTAGATATGACCATCGCAATGATTTTAGTACAAGAAGATAATGGAATCGAACATCTTGTCTATTATTTAAGTTGAAACTTAAATGATACAGAAAGAAAGTACTCCTATGTTGAAAAGATGGCTCTTGTAGCTATTCAAGCAGTACAAAGATTTCGACACTATATCCTCTTTCGTAAAACTACCATTTTGTCAGATTGCAACCCTATGACTTACATTCTATCGTGTCAGTTACTAAGGGGAAAATATTCGAAATGGATAACCATTTTGCAAGAGTTTGATCTAGAATTTATAAAATCCAAATCAAAGAAATCTCTAGTTTTCGTGGAGTTACTACGCGACTTCTCATCGTCGTCCAATGATTCAACATCAAAAGCATCAATCGTGAATGAATATTTGTTTATGATATTGTCAAGGGATCTGTGGTATGGAGATATAATAATCTATCTCCAAAACCAAACATACAGGACTAATACCTCTCACTCCAAACAATCACGTACTCGATACCAAGCAAAAGACTACATGATCATCGGTGATACACTTTACCGTCGCGGTATCGATATAGTTCTACGAAGGTGCCTCATGCATGAGGAGGCCAAAAAAGTCTTGAATGATTTCCATTTAGGTACATGTGGGGGGCATCAATTTGGTTATGCTACGGTGCAAAAGATATTACGAGCAAGTTACTTCTGCCCTTCTATGTTCAAAGATTGCATAATCGTAATCAGAAGTTGCCATGCTTGTCAAATCTTCGACCGCAAAACCAAACTACCACCCATACCTCTGAATCGAGTAGTTGTTGTTGGGCCATTCACCAAATGGGGCATATATTTCATCACATGTAACCCCACCTTGGCTGGGGGGCATGGGTATGTCATAGTCATAGTTGACTATTTTGCAACATGGGCCAAGGCGATGCCTACATTAAACAATAGCGGTGAAATGACTGCTCTTTTCTTTTTCAATCATGTAGTCTCTAGATTTGGTGTTCCACAAGCTATAGTCACAGATCATGGATCAAATTTCCATAATCACATGATGGTTGAATTGGCTGCCAAATTAGGACTATCCCATGACAATTCTACTTCGTATTATCTACAAGCTAACGAACAAGTAGAGGCCATCAACAAAGTCCTGAAGTGCATGCTACAAAGGATGATTGGAGTCCACAAACAGAGATGGAACCTAATCCTATACTCAGCCTTGTGGGCATATAGGACATCGGTGAGAAATGCAACCAGATTTACACCCTTTTAGTTGGTGTATGGCTTGGAAGTGGTCTTACCAATTCAGTGTGAAATTTCATCTCCCAAGCTCGTAGTCGACCTTCTCCCCGGAACTTCAAAGGAAGAGGCTTGTTTCTTGGAACTAATCCAATTGGATGAAACTCATCATGATGCTTCCTTGGCTAACGAAGCTCATAAGAAATGAGTCAAGGCGCAATTTGACAAAAATGTCAAACCCCGTGTCTTTTGGGAAGGTGACCTGGTCTTGCTTTACAATTAGGAATCCGATAAATTGGAAGCAGGTAAGTTCCAACCATTGTGGATGGGGCCCTACATTGTTAAGTGAGTATTAGCAAAAGGAGCCTACGAGCTAGTAGATTACGATGGGATTCCACTGTCGCAACCCTGAAACAAGTTGTACCTTAAGCGTTACTATGCTTGATTAAGTGTAGTATCTCTTTTTATGCTTTTGTTATGTTTTTGTTTTCATCAAGAGTGATCATTTTGGTTAGGTAATCCACTTTGCATTTGTTGCAGATGTCAGACCTATTGGAATCATTTGTTGGATATTCTGACGGAGCTAGTCATAGTACATGAAACCTATCTTCTACAGCCTGTGCCATTTCTAATCCAAGCAGTGAGTTAGTGAGTTTAAGAGGGGTATGTATTGGTTGGTCAACCGACAACATCACTGAGTACAATGCGTTGATAGAGCTTCTCTCTGATGCCATCACACATGGCATACGCTGACTTATTGTCAGGCTAGACTCACAACTTGTCATCCTACAACTTACTAGCATCTATTCTCTTCGGAATCTAGCTATCTATCATATGTTCTTAAGGGTGAGGATTTTGGAAAGGCAGTTTGATTCTATTCAAGATCAACACATTTTCAAAAACTTAAAAACATTAACTGATTGATTAGAAAATTATGTTTTAGATAGACATTTGCATCATTTATAAAAGAAAAAGCATTTCAATCAACATTTGCATCAGGATTATATAACTTCACCAAAATAAAACTCTGAAAATCAAAAATACATATAACTACTTATAGCTTTTTACAAAATGTTCTATGTCCAGGACAAAATTGGTCATATGACCCAAGAACTCAAAAATTCAAGAAAGCACCCTAGACTAATGGTCCTGGTCAGTGAGATCTTGAATATTGATCTTGACGCCCCTCCTCAGCTGAGATCCATCTCTATAGAACTGGCGAATATAATCCCTCACAGATTCACCCCCACGGGTGGATCTTGATAGTGAGAGAGGGGCACCGCGCCTCGATAACCCGATCAAGAAGTAGACATCCTCAACTGTCAAAGGGATGGATTTACCTATAATCTAGAACACTTGGTTGGTAGGATCCCATGAATCAAGAAAATATTGCAACAAATTGATTTGTTGCTTCATGTGGGATATGCAGAAGAATTTGAGCAAGCCACAGTTTCGCAATGCAGTAACTGTACCTGGATCATGTAAGGAAATCATATCCTTTTCTTCATGCTTGCATTCATGCCATGTAACAACCATCTTGATCCGATGAATCTCTAAAAAGCAAACAAGAGAAGAATTAGGATCCTGATTTGGGCAAAAAACAGGCAAAATTTCCATGAAAAATAGTGCATAAACTTTCCTCCCTGCACCTATCGCACCTTAGATGTGTACAAGATGGGATGCATACTGACTGGCCAATGGCTAGCTCAGTATGCATTGAACCTTTCGATATATACTAGGTGTGATGAGGAGAGAAAAAAATTTTCAAACCCCTGAGGCCGAGAAAAATAGGAAAAGCTACTCAGAATTAGAAAAGGAAAGAATGCAATTGAATAGCTTAGGATTAGCTCCTACCTAGTCCAGACGGCACTGAAAATAGTCCACCAAATCTCCTAGAATCAGCTAAAGAAAATCGAGGGGGAAACACCTCCAGAGCTCCAACAATCCCAAATTTGAATGAAATGGTAAAAATGAGAGGTAAAACTACTTTTATGTTACTATTCACGTAATTCAAGTAATATTTTGGTTTTTAACTCATTTTTCAAGCATGTATCTACATTTCTAATCAATTTGATGGAGCAATTAAACATGCAGTATGACTGTCAAAAGAACATAGTGTTAATGGTGAATTGAACATTTCTGACTATTATTACGAGTAGTGTTACCACAGGGTTCAAACTCATTAAAAAATAAACCTGCCACTGAGCATAGTTTCCAAAGATTCAAGCTCATTAAAAAATGAATCCACTCTTGGTGAATAACCTTTGTGATCGCATTGCTATCAGCTTTTGAGCCTTGGTCGTGTTCTTACCGTCACCTCCACTCTTTTAGCCAATCATACACCTCCACTTGATTGTTTACCCTTTTGAGGAATAATTGTGATGAGTGACTATGTTAGACACCTTCTTTACACTGCCATGCTTGAAAAGTTCCAAACTTACCTGGAACCAGTTTCTACTCGAAAACATCACTCGTTTCTAAAAAACGAGTCTCTTTTAAGCTCTTTTTGGACTAGTAAAATAAGAAAAGATTTCCAAGCTATTGTCCTTTCCAAATCGTTAAAGTAAAGGGAAGAGCCATCCCTCCTCTATATTTTAATCCTTTTGGACCTGAGGGTCATTACACAAAAAGATTGAGTGCTTGTCATGTTCGGCTCACTAAAACTATCAAAAAGTCATCCCTTTCATATTATTTCATACTTTTTTGGACTTAAGGGATTATGCCACGAAAAATGACTGCTAGAGTTTCCTTTTCGTCTCTTTTCACTCTCTAAACATGAAAAGGACCAAGTTATATTTGTTTTTAAACTCGTTAAAACAATAGCGACAAACTTGTCCATACGGGCAAGAGCAAGTTTCACTGTCTCTAGGCTCGCTGAAACATAGCGACAGGTTTGCCCGAAGGGAAAATTATAGAACAAGCATATGTTATCCTCCTCAAACTTGACAAAAATAAAGAGGTACTGGTTAGCAATGGCTAGGGAAAAAGGGAAGAAAACTTGAAGAACTTCATTGGTAGCAGGTCACTCTTGAACATGACACTTTCACTCCATTGCCATGATTGAGTCAGGTTCGGTTACTTTGTTCACCAGTCATATCACCATTGGTCCTCTATACCATCCATTTTTAGGGTTAACATTACCAATCCATTTCAGTGTCACCAATATGTTCAAGAGAAGTCGCTCAAAGAATTCACCAACCCAGCTAACGCCTCATCCACTGCAATACCTTCACACTCCATTTTTCATGACCGCCACCCTGAACCTTGTATTATCAGATCGTTTTCACCTCCACAAAATCATTTTCTTTGTTCTGTGTCGTAGATGTGGGATTCATTAAGGCCCTCCTACGACGAGTCACTTCTTGTCGACATTATCTCATTATCTAAGAAGTTGACTTAGGAACAACCCTTTTAGTACTTGAAGCTTGCATGCCTCAATGGTAAGCTTCTCACTTCCGGCGACAGGTTTACATCAATGGCCTTCAACTGAAAGATTTTGCATGGTGTTTGACATTGACTCATGTATTCACACCATGTGAATTGTACTGTAGTAGCTTGAGGGTCGTTATCATTATCGGTGATTCCTCTCACAATTGTTAACAACTTACATCATTGGCTGGTAATCAAGCGATGTCTTTCCATGTTCGACATCAGAACATCTTTTCACATGGATCGACTTGTACATTGGGCGAAGAATGAACGAGGTTGAAGACCCTGGATCTAGTTCCATCCATCTGGGTTGTGATATATTCAGGAAAATAAAGACATCAAATGTACTCCATAGCTGCACAGATAATCATCCAAGCTAAGGGATGATGGCTCTACTAGAATCATCAGTCTACCACACAGACAATTGTCTGTCCTATGTACATGAAAATGAATTTATAAAGCTGAGCATGGGAATGTCTGCCTCAGCTATATCATGAAAAAAATATGAAGATAATGTATTGTATTGTATCTTATTACAGGTCACCTTCCAGTTCAAAAAACATCGAATCCTCATGATAAAGCATTTCACTTGACATCAGAAGATTTACAACCTCATGCTTTAAGGGGCAACTATTATAGACATATTTGGGAACTGCAACTCCAATCACATATGTCAATATAAAAAGGGCTCTCAAACCCCTAAAAGTGTTGTTTCAAACCCTAAAGGATCAAGGTCAAGTGATTACATCATTTCCCAGAAGTTCTCCCTAAAAAACTACTCAGAACTAGTCAAAACTAGACCATACAGACTGCTCCATGCTGAGGGTGCAATGCATCTCACCTATTACACACAAGGGGTGTGATGCATACTGAAAATCCCTTCTGTAGGGTGCAATGAACAAGAGCAGACAAATGGCAAAGGCAGTTTGCTAGGTGGAAACTCAGAGAATCTTCTAGAAACTGCTCATATGACACTTGCCTCTCTAAACTCACTCAGGGATGAGTAAGAGATCATGAAATCTCCAAGTGGAACCAAGAACTATCAGTGAAATGACACTAATCAAAAACCCAAAAGTTGACTCACCCCCTGCAAATATCTATATATGGATCCCTCAACCTAGAGATCTAGAGGCTAGAATTTTGTATTTTGTAAGGAAGCGTTGTTGGTTTCTCAGTGAAACATTGTATTGTTGGGTGATCTAGCTTTTGATGAGGTGAAGAGGGCTTTCATGTTGGGAGGATGGTGCTAGATCAGATATCTTGGTTGTAATCCTCTCTTCTACTACTTCTATCAATAAAGTTGTTAGAGTTTTCCTCCATATACTTGTATATTTCTGAATCTTGTATTTGTGTATGCATTTGTATGGTTAATGTACATCTGATTCTACATTGTTTATGGTTATAGATATCTAACCTTTGATGGTATTTTTCTACTTTGCCTCTACAGGTGTTCTTCGAAGCAGGATAAGTGAGAAAGGAGTGGCAAAGCTCTATCAAAGGAGAGAGGAAACAAGGAAGGAGCGAAGCAAAGACTAAGGTTGGTGCTCTCTGCTTCTCTCTCATCTATCTCCCATAAAGGAAAACATAAGTTACTTTGAATTGTTTGTTTCTAAAATAGCTACCCATCTTACTAGGACTAGTAGATTTGAGTAGACACTAATTTTCCCGGAAACAGAGAGACATAATAGAATGAGAGCTCCAAAACTAAACGGACAAAAGTCTAAGCAAAATCTTTCCAACCGAACACCAGAAGTCTTTCTATAAAAGAGGTCCTTATTTTCTTCATTTTCCATTATTTTCCTTCATTTTCCTCCTCACATACAACATGTGACCTTTTACCTTCATTTTCTCCTAATTTCCATTATTTTCATAAATAAAATTTTAATTAATGCATTTTTTCCTTTCCATTTCCTTTACCAATTTTTTTAGCCATAATAAACCTATGAACATGCACACTAGGATTTTTTGCCCAACATTCAGCATGCAATAAGTGCCCTATCAACCATGGTCTTATTTTTTGCTTTATTAACTTTTACATGAAATTTTGACTAGGGCTATTATACTTCCATGTTAGTTTGGTTGCAAAATTCAATGAACTATCTGTAGTCCTCAAAAGAAAGAGATATATATTATGCAAAAGTTTTGATTTGGAACTGTAACCACTATTCTTTGAGAAAGAGGGCATAAGGCTTCGATGGTTGTCTACAATGCAGGACTATAATGGAGAGAATTTCCATGGTGGAAAGTTGTGTTTCTTTCTCTTGTAGCCTCCCTCTCAACCTCATGTTCTTTTCCTATAGTTTCTCCTTTTTCATTGACTCTCTCATTCTGAAATCACCTGACTCTTTTCCCATTTCAATGAAATTTTCTTCCATGAGCCCCACATACTCCACAATCTTAGATTTAGCAATTTGCATCTACTTGTGGGTTCTACCTCTCTCTATGTTTAGCTCATAAAGCAGTGTCATGGTAAATTTTAAGGGATAATCCTTCCTCCTTCAATAAATTTATGGTAGGATGATCAGCTAGGTTGTGGGCTAGATTCTTGGAGCTATTGTAGGCCTTTTTCAACAGTCTTTAAGGTGTTGGCTTCCTTTTGTAACTCCTTCTTTTGCTCATATAGCTTCCCCTTTCCTACCTGTAGTAGAATCTGCCCCTCCTATAGCAAACCCTGTCTCTCTTGTAGCAAACCCTGATCCTCTTAAGCTTCTCATTTTCTTCTTCCTCAAAGGTAGATTGTGTCTTGGGCTTCATGAAGGTGACTAACCTAGTGGTCAGCCTCACAAGTACTATAGGTGACTTGGTTTTGGTTTTAGGAGGAGTGACCTCATCAAATTTTCACTTATTGGGTCATATTTCTTCCTTTTTTCTTAGTGACTCATCAATAATTATAGGAAACTTTGTAGGATTTTATGGCTTCCCTTGTCTAATTATAACTCGCTTCCTAGTTCTGAAATATATTTGAATTGGTCTTGATTGCTTCCTCTTAGGCATGACACAAGTGTCAAATGTAGCTAATGTTGCAACTACTTCTTGTTCAATATATTCTACTCCTTGGGGTGGATAAATATCCTTCAGGCTTACTATTTCTTCTCCTTTACTCTCCCCCTATTATTCTTTCATCTTTGCTTCTTCTTCCTCTATATTTTCTTCCTCCTTTTCCCTTATTTTTCTTTCTCTTCCTCCAATACTAGAGGTTGGAGTCTCTCTTGGTATGAGGGTTTGTGTTTCTATGAAGGTCTCCCTATCCATAAGGATTCTAAATTGGTTCAAATCATCCACCTCTATCAACTTAATGAGTCCATGGTGAGCTAAATGTTGGTCCTTTCCTTCCCTCACCTTCTAACTCATCTCCATGATTGACTATACGAGGAAATGAGGGACATAAAGTCTTTGAGGAAGGGGTAATTTTGTCTTGAATCTCAACTCCTGGAGTGGCCTAAAATGGTAGGCATAAACCACACTTAATCTCCCTCCACAACATATATATTTAAAGATATAGTACGCTCATCCTAAGGGTAAGTCAAAATTTCTCTTCCACTCTATTCCTATCTTCTACATGCTTCTCTTTTGAAAGGAAGAAGTTTTTCCTAGCTATGACACTTACTTGTTTGTCTTCTTTGCTCCACATAATTCCTAGAGGTAAGGTACCCACTTTGTTTATGGTTTTAGGACTGAGAGAGATGATCAACACTCTAAAAATAGTTGTAGAACTATCTTCCTCTTGTGAGTGTAATGCCATGGAAAATTCATGGGAAAGATCATCATCATACCTTTTTAGCAACTCAAAGAAACCCAACCACTAGTGTCTTCTAAATATGTCAACTACAGGAGTTTGTTGGTGAATTCTCCTAGAGTCGGAGGGTTCCCTTCTATTAAATACCCCCCACCATTTCTTCTCTATTAATCCTTGATGCTATGTAGATGTGGAATTCAGAAAAATTCAAACAGTCCCACTAGTGAAGCAATGGTAAAGTGCTTGGTAGTAGAGAGGAATAAGGGTGATCCAATTGATATCAACCAACCTATTTTCTTTTCTCTTAACCATATAAAACTTCAAAATAGCTCCTAGTGATCAATGGAATACTATAGGCTCTTAATTTCAAGAAGAGGTCTCATGAAATTGGGTGTAGAAATAAAGGAGGGTGTTAGGTTCCTATACTAATAGGATTCATAATTTATGAATGGTTGAGATTAAACCTGTAATATGTACATACCTTTCCTTTCCCAAATGTTTTCCATATTCAAAAAATAAAAAACAAATAAAAAATGTGAGGGTATGTCATAAAATAATAAAATCAAAGGACAAAAAGAATGAAAAAGGTTAAAAAAGATGAAAAATGAATCCCAAGAAAGAAAAATACCATGAAAGTGTGCAAGTCCAAATGCCACTACCATTTACTTTTTCTACATAATAATAATTTTGTGTAACTTTTTATTCGTGCCACAATCCATGGTAACCAAACAGTTTAATCTTGGTTATTCCATGTTTTGAATTTCATGCTTAGAAATAGAGAATGAAGATTTGACCAAACTGTTTAATCTTGGCAGATAAGTAGATAGGTAGAGAAAATAAAAAAAGCTCAATTATTTAATTAGAGCCCTTGAATGTAATAAGGATAATCTTAGATAGTTTTCCATTGTAAAATAAAAGAAAAGGCTTTGATAAGGGTTTGCCAGCTTAAGTGCACCCTAATAAAGAGTAGAAAAACGATAGGATGAGTAGATGGGTAAGTAGTTGAATGGTTGCAGAATTATGGTGAATGATTAGTTAAGATCATATCATTTACTTTCATCATCAAGTTACTAAATCATGGATGATAATTAAGCTGTTATATAAAGTCAAGTGATTAATTTCCCCATCCATTTTACCCTTAATTTACTAATTTCCCATAAGCAAAGTCAAAAGTACCTGAAACCTTAAGTTAAAGGGGCTCAGAGAATTTCTCTGACTTCTGGAGGGACTAGACCCTCAGCCCAATAACTTATAGGAATCTAAGTACCAAAGCCCCCTTTCCAATATTCAACCCTCCATAATTCATTCATTTCATCTGAAAAATCCCTTTTCCTAAGGTGAAATCACCATTTATCTAGGGAAAGTTATTACCCTTATACAAAACCCCTTGTTCCATAAAAACCCACAAAAAGCATTTAGCCTAAGTTATACTGTGCAAATGCAAATATGTAAATAAGTGTCAAACACATTACACTTAGTGCAAAAATCACTTTTCTGCTTTCACTTCATAATAACCTTTAATCTTAATTATAGTTATTAACTCCCAAAAATAAACCATTCCTTGTATATTTTATTAAACCCCATATCATAAATATCCTACCCCCGAGGTTTGAAACATAAGCCTTATTAATAAATTAATTAAATGGATTAATTAGTCGATCAACGACTAATTAAGTACCAAAACCCTCTGCCGAATAAAAAGAGTAATTAGTCAATCAGTGATTAATTAAATCTATTCCCACCAACCAAATCACCCCTGACGTCATTAAGCCTCCCTAATCTGTAGTTAATTAACCTTTCCACTCATTAAAACCCCATCAGGCCCCTCCATTAAACCTCTGATCAAATCATCGCCTGATCACTGTGCGATCTGACTCCTTCAGATCCAATGTCTGACGCTCATATTTGGCGGCCCCTAGGCCGACCTTTAACCACTCTGTGTGAGCAGTTTCAATATTAACTCCGCTGCTCTATGTCACCCGATGAATGGCATTGGGCGGCCTCTGCCAAAAACCACTTTTCCCAAAATCAGTGTGATGGATTCCACATACCACCTCTAGTACATGCCAAAACATCACATCCACTATTGGCACCAACTGTCATTTTCACAATGTACCCGCCAAAGTCATTGAATTTACGCATGAAACCAAAAAACTTATAGTTTCTTGTTTTATCATGAAAAGATAATTCCGACTTCCATGCAAAGCACAAAGTACGTTCAACTATCAACCTATTATCAATTGCAAACTTGCGAAAGCTGTTGAGCACCAGACCACCTTGCAGACCCATGCGCTTCCTGCAGATACTGCATAATCACCACTACTCCATTCAATAGCTGAAACTAGGTATTTACCCCAATTTCACCAAGAAACCCTGTTTTGTTGCCAAGCCTGAACTAAATCTCTTTAAATACTAAGTAATTTAATTAGATAAGTTGCCTGCTGACTCTCAAACACCCTGAAATAGAGCAGTTCATCCCTGAATACACTATAAATCCTTTGCCCCCTCCTTGAATCCACAAGAACCAAGGATGGATGCCCCAATTGCATTGAATATCATGCCCATCATGACTCCTCACAGAGATTTAGACCATCTCCCACTTTCAGACAAATATTTCCAGATTAAAGATACCTCCATCTCAAAATCCCCTTTGAAACTATTTTGAAAGTACAAAGACCAGTACCTGAATCATGAAGACTACATTGGACTTTGGGAATCAGGTTTACCCAAGTACTAGTTCCCAAAATTTCATGTATTTCCAAAGATTGTACATTACTAACACACGAATTATGATCCTATCCAAAGGGCAGTAAGAACCCCTGACCAATTTGTTCTATTTACCATTACTGTCAAATCTATTAATGAAATGTTACAATTACAACCAAGCCAAAGCTTGACTCCTTTTTCCATTGGATATATGTTGAATAGATACCCTACCCTTTCTTCAATCAGACTTGCTCGATTGTACCATACCTTCAACAAAGAGGAATAGTACAGCCCAAAGGACTCTCCCCTTATCTATGGACTATGTTCTCCAATCTTGGATGAGACATCATAGACATGATATCCAGTGTGCTAGGTTACACCATAAGTGAATTTGTTGATGAAATCATAATATCCTTCATGTCCATCTACTCTCCTGCCCCACTAGCCATCATGTTTGACTATGCAAAGTTTATTGCTGGCGAAATGCATGATCAATTCATGATATTAGAAAATGAAAGAGTGTTTAGGTATTATTCAGTTCTGTATCATTTATTCTTGTATTATCAAGCTTATAGATTTCCAATTTCCCTCCAAAATCTTGATACCAAAGGCAACCCCAAATAAGTGATATTCTGGACTTCATTAATCATCAGCTTGACTCTTGGTATTGTTATACCGACTTCATATATCTCTCTGTGTATCATGTGACAAATATGCTACTAGGAAGCCCTCCCCTAAGTATTAGTGCAAACATCAGGAGGGTCCTACAGTTGTCTAACATGTATAAAGTGGGGTTTGGTACTTGTACCAAAACCACACTGAAATCAGAATCTATGGATGTGAGTTGGCTCCCTACAAACTGCCTCGATACCTCCTTATGATATTATTTTCCCTGGAGTACTACAGACAAATGATCAATTCAGATGAGGTGCATTTTGCGAAAGCTAAAAAGAAGGCTCAACTTAGGATAAAGCATTAGCTTGGCTCGTTCATATGCAATAGTAGGGAAGCAAGAAAGGACGCTGATGAAATCCTCCAAAGGTTGAAATTAAAATAGCATTTTATATGGAATTATGACCCCTTAGATTTCATTTGTAATAGGAGACAAAAGAATAAATTATCTCCTTACATCCATCATAAAATCCCTGAAACTGAATAGTATGCATATCAGCTTGAATGGGTGGAAAATACTTTGGTAGACCAGGATAGCACAAAGACTGTTGTAAATAATGTTTTGATTGATTTAGATAGAAGACTTGATGAGGATTCGTTTGTACAGATGCCAGAAGCAATTCAATCACAATTACACGGTGAACACATAGTAGAGCAACCAGGCTCCTCAGAGCAACCAGGTCCATCAAAGGAGCAACCTTCAGAGCAACCAGAATCATCAAAGCATTCAAAGAGAATAGAACAGTGAGAGGAATCTGAATAGCTTGAAAATTTTAGAAGAGCTTGCTCCACTTGAGAAAATCATGAGCAACCCTCTCATTATGCAGACTCCTCTAGTTGAGGAGACGAACCTAAAAAGAGATAGAGAGGAGGAAAACCCGTCTAGTAGACTTGTTGCCCAGACCTATGTTAAGAGACAAAGGATGAACCCATTTTTAGAGCAAGAATACACTAAGGAAATAGTAGGTATAGTAGGAGAAGAAAGCAAACATACCACTCCATCAGGAGGGACACAACAACCTACCACCTCACATTCTCAAATGTTGGAAAGGAAATAGAGCGTGGAAGTATCCTCCTTCATGGCTCCTTTTGGACAGAGGAAAGATATTAAAGAAAAATACAAGGAAATCAAAGTAAGGAATGAAAGGCTCAAAGCCCAAAGTTATGCTCATTACCTAAAAATGGCTCCAACAAATGAAACAAGACTAATGTCAGCCTTTGACATTAAAGAAGGTAAAATGTAGATGAGTTTTTTAAAGCCAACTACACAACAACCAAGATTAATGGAAAATTATTTGAAAACAGATTTTGAAGTCTTAGCCAAAGAAATTAATCCTATTGATCAAATAGAGCTTCATAAACAGACTGATGAAATAGTTTACTTGACATTGACCAGCAAGGCAATCACAACCCACTTGCTCCAAAATTAATTGAACAACATATCAGCACAATTCCAATTGGAAAAGGCCTCTTCAGATGCTAAAGACCAAAATAAAGTCCTTGCAGGACCTGTTAATATAGTTGGGACATGATCCCAAAGATGTAAATGTTGCAGAGAATCTCATAAAGAAGAAAAATGACGATATAGCTACACTGAGGAAGCAACTTAAAATTCCTCCATTACATCATGCTCAGACAACTAAAGTGTTGGAAACACAGAAGGAGGAAGATCTTATGGACTTATTCCTAAAGCTTAATGATCAATTGAAAGAAACTGAAAAGGAGCTAGACAAATTGATACAGTTTAAGTAGAGTGAGATGACCACCACTCCTCAAACTATAATTCCTACTATCTCCACTGCAGTACCCTCCACATAGGCTAATGTCTTGGCACCTACACTTCCACCAGCTATAGTGCTACTAGTAATAGGTACTTCAGCAAGCATATCTACATCAACAAGCACAGAGACACCAACAGAAAAGACTGCAGAACTGATCAAAGCCATGGAAGAAATGAGCATCCAAGCCACTGAACTTAAGAAACTAAGAGAAAAAGTATCAAATCTAGAGATTGGTTGTAAACTAGCCTAGATACAACAAAAAGAAGAAGCTCAGAAGAACCAAAGGATGATAGACAAGATAAAATCCCTTGAAAAGGAATTAACATTACAAGAGCCTTTGGGAGACGTGAAAGAAATCCTTTGGGCCAACATCATTGATTCCATCAATGAGGTTTAGCCTTCTATTCAGATTACTTTTGAACAAACTGAATTAGTCAAAATGGCTACAGAAGCAATCCACAAGACAGTGGAAGAATTTGGAAATAAACTTGAAGAAGCCAATCAATTAATCACATTTTTTAACAGCAAAAATAGATATCAGCTTGATGAACTGGAAATAGAAGACAAACAACCACCATCATTGAAATAAAGAAGGTTCTTACCAAAAGCAACATAGTGATCAATCTGGAGAAAAGATGTCAGAGCATCCAAGCATACATTGACAACTTTATGCTAAAGTATGGCATCTTAAGAGAAAAAGGACTTCCCAGTCCTATGGTGATAAATGAAAAGTTGATGACCCAAGAAGATTACAATGAAAGATTAAACAAGCTGGCCAAAAGCCAAGCTAGTACTTCAGGGGTGAAATCTCTGCTCACTGGAAAGGTGTTATATGATGGTCTTAAGAATCTGTTCTACATAGAACATGAAGTCAAGCATTTGTTCACAAGAAAACCAAATTTTGCTGAGTACACAGAAGATGATGAGGTTTATAGGAAAATGATGAGGATGAAATTACCTAATAGTGAATGGTGGACACAATTAACAGATTTACTAGAAAGTTACGGAAGTAAATCTACATGGTAAAATGTGGCTTCGAGGTAAAACAGGTAATACATGGTCAAAGTAGAACAAGTAAAGAGTATCAGTAGGTAAAAGATAGAAAGTGATTCCAACACATAACTACAAAGAAACTAAAAGAGCCAAATATGAGTTACAACAACCAACACAATGACAATAAAAGGGACAACTAGAAGACAGTTCACCATCTGTCTCTATCTTCGTGTTGAAGATATTTTTTGTTTCCTAGAATAATTCTCATATGGTTATGAGATATTTTGTAAACATTTTTTGTATAAATACTTCACAAATTGAAGTATTTTGGGTGGATTAAAATAGATTTCTATAGACATTTTATTTTTGAGCTAAGGAGCTATTATACTCAATAGTTGGACTAGCTTTGCTGGATCTGAAATAAAGCTAAGGAAATTTCACATGATTCTTGTGCATAGTTGGAACAAATAAGTATCATTTCTTTCATTTAAATATTGTTTTCTCTTCACGTTATGAATATTCGTATGTGTCTCTTATAAAATCTGTAAAGTCAACAAGGAATAATATCTCAAAATTAGCTAAGTGCTCTCTGTTTTAATTGTTTACTTTCTACATGTTTTCTACTAAACTATCATGGTCTAGGAATTCTTGATTGCTCCCTAACTTCCATAGTTAACCCCCCACCCCCCCCCCCCCACCCTTTGGTCCATAGTAAAGGATTCTTCATTATCCTTTGCTACTGATCATCCTTCATTTCTTCATCTTAATCTCAGTTAAGGATTCTTCATTTCCCTTTGCCTTGGTTAGGACTATTTCATCCATTTGAAACTAAAGATTTGATTTTTGTTGTGCTAGCCTGCCGTGTGAACTCTTACCTTAGTGACTGATCAAATTCAGTTAAGCCATTCTTGATTGACTCCATATCCCGATGGCCTAAATACTTACTATGCCCATCTTTTTTCTTAATTCCATCACCCAATCAAAACAAAACACCTTAAGAACTAATAACTAGTCTGAAATCTACCCAAAACAAAGTTAAATTATAAAGATAAAGCCCTCTCTAGAGTTAGGTTGGCTAGAACCTGAGTCTAAAAGATTTGGTTTGTGGTTACCTCATACCATTCCTTGTTTAATAACTTCTAGGGAAAATCTGAGTGATAACATAGTGGTGACCATACCGAGGATTGAACTCAAAACCCCAATCTTAATAAACCTTTGAGAAATTCAAATATATATTTTTAAGCATCTTAAAAGGTTTGTTAGAAGTTATTTCAAAATATCATAAAAGATAAGAAGTAGAGAAAACTCAAATTCTGGCTTCAGGGAGAACTCACTATACCAAGGCCAATCCTGATCCAAATCCTCCCCCTGTATTTGACAATCCCAACCTTATTCTGAGAATACTTAGAAGAAAAAAAAGTTCAGTAAGCCCTAGACCTGTTTTTAGATCCAATTCATGCCTTGTTGAATGGTTATTCATTAAAGACATCCCTTTTGACAAGTATTTTGACCTCTCTTTATTTAGAACCAAGTCTGAGAGTGAACTTTTGGACACAGTCCTAGATCCAGAATTCACAAGAGAATTTGATATCCAACGAGCCAACTTGTCAATTGATCAGTACCTTTTGAATTCTCCTTAGTCATTCCTGACTTCTAATAGAATCAATGAACTTTCTGAAACTGCTTCAACTTCTTTTAGCTCACCATCAGTTCCCCACATTTATGAAGATCACCCTTCATCACCATTCATACCTTCACTCCCCCATCAACCTATCATTACCATTCAAATACCCACTACCCCTGTTACCCCAACTCTCTTTGTTGTCCCAAATCTCCCGGTTACCCCAACTCGATTACTCAATCCTATCCAACTTAGAGCTATGGCACTCAGATATGCCCCTCTTAACATGATTTCACCTCAGGGTGTCTTACCAACAGATTATCAGAGTAAAATTACCTTATTTGATGGCACTAGAACTTACACTGCTCAACAACACACAAATAAAATGATAGATTATTTCGAGCTACACAAGATTGACATAGGAGATGTACAAATGAGAGTTTTTTCTTAAACTCTAGTTGGAGAAGTGAGATTCACATGGTTTACAACTTTTCCTCCTAATAGTCTAGATAGTTTAGGACTTTTTCACCAACAATTTTTACATAGGATGGGAGAAGAAAAAGAACCCTCTTCAAATTCTCTCTTAATATGAAAACCTTAAGAGGGGACCAAATGAAACTGTTCAGGACTACTATACTAGGTTTAACAATGTGTATAATGCAATACCACTTGACCTTAGACCTCCACCTAGTTTAGCCCTAATTATGTTTCCAGACGAATTTGACACAGATATGGCTTTTCAACTTAGAGAAAGGAATCCCCCTACACTAGAAGATATGAAAAGTGTTGTAATCAGCGTAGAAGCTAATCTACTATATAAATGAGTTAGGATCAGAGACGAGAGAAGAACACCCTTAAAAGATGAAACTACACCCTTTGATCAAAAAATGGATGCTCTAGCAAAAGGAATGGAAAAAGTGATGGACATAATAGAAAACATTGAAATAAAACCTCACTGGGATAGCCAAGAGGCACCTCTAATAAGAAATCCAAATGTTAGGAAGAATAAGAACCAAAACACTAGTAAAAATGGGCTTGATGAGAAAATTAGATCACCTTTCCAAGATAATTATGCTAAAACCTCCCATCAAGAAGACACTGAGCTAGACACCCAAATAAACTTAATGGGGTTAGACTAAGAAGAAACTATTTTTCTAACTCAGGATGACCAAGAACTATACATGCTTTAACAGTTACAGACCTAAACTAGAGAATCTTTCGATTACAAGAAAGGGTATGACTCTACTCTTTTCGAAGTGCATAAACAATATAATTTAAGGAGTAAAAAGAACACTGATGTTCGGGACCAAAACAAAAAAGCAGTTCTAATTAGCATAAGAAAGTAAAATCTAGAAACCAGAATCCTCCAGTGACAAAATCCCTGCAAATCCTTTCTAGACCAAGTCAAAATCCTCCCAGTATTTTCATTGAAGATGTAACTAATGACCAACCTTCTAAGGAGCAACCTTCCAGTTCAGTTCCCCTCAAAGAAACAGTGGAACAATGTCGAGATATTGCAGTAGAAAATCCAATTCAAAAGACTGCAAACAATGAAAAAAGAAGAACAAACCACTCAGAACCTAGGTGCTAAGATTTCAAATGTTCAAACAGACAAATCCCCTCTTCCTTTCAATTTGGGAGTAGAAGTGGCCAGACTTAAAATCTCATCTCCTTTAATATAACTGGTTAAACATGAAACTTATAGATATCAAATAAGAAAATCTTTAAACTTCGTTGAAAATGAAGACTTCGTTAACCTATTTGATGATCAACCTGAGTTAATTTTCAGACTTGATGTTAATGGAAAACCAGTGGAAGGAGGGATACCACCCTTTTACATTAGCCTTAACATCCATGATAAAATCCTGCATAATTCCATGCTTGACTCTAGAGCTTCACATAATCTCATTCCTAAGTCTATTATGGAAAATCTAAACTTGGATATCATCAAGCCTTACAAGGATTTGTTTTCCTATTGATTCAAGCCAAGTTAAGTGTTTAGGGATTATAAATATTTGTGTGTTTCCCTAGTTCAGTACCCTGCTAAGGCCATACTTATGGACATAGTTTTTTTTTATATACCACCTAAGTATGGTACACTGTTATCCAGATCTTGGGGTGCCAAACTTCAAGGATCTCTGCAACTTGACATGTCATATCCTACCATTTCAGTCTTTGGACATCTTAAGAAACTTTATATAGAAACTTTGATGAGGTATGTAGTGAGTACATGGGAGAGGCCTCAAAACTTTCATATATATTCAGTACATTCTGATATTGATTTTTTCATACTTTACAATGATGAAACTAATCAAGAAAACACTTCAAATAACATAATAGTAGAACCAAAAGAAATTGCAGTATTAAAAGAAAATCAGAATGTCCAAATTCATGAGATTTCAAATAACAAAGATGACCTCGACACCTTAGCCAAAGAAAATTATGTACCCCCAGACAGTAAGAATTATGAACATGAAATTCTTTGGCATCTTGAATTTGATGGGTCAATCAACAAACTAGGTGCAGGAGCAGGTGTATGTATTTACAACTTAGAAAATGATCACTTAGAGGGTCATGGCTACAGATTAACCTTTAAATGTATGATCAATATGGCAGAATATGAAGCACTCCTGTTAGGTTTGAAATTGGTAAAAAGGTTAGGAGCCATAAGAGTCTCTATTATGGGAGATTCGGAGTTGGTAATAAAACAAATTAACGCTGTTTATATGACTAGAGATCCTAGATTAGGATTTTACAGAGGGATGATAATAGAAATACTATATACTTTTTTAGAAAACAAACTTGTTTTTATTCTTAGAAAACACAATATGCAAGCGCACAGTTTAGCCATGTTTACTAGTACTTGCAAGTTTCCATTTCAGCCCAACCATCAGTACACCGTTGAGGTTAGGCATAGACCCGCCATTCTTGACAACTTAAAAAGTTGGCAAGTATTTGAGAATGATCAACAAATTAACAATTTTTTGACTTTAGATGAGGAATTTGTAAATGCAAACATAGACACATACATAGCATTAGATCTTGATTACACTAATGAAATATAAATTAACAAAGTAGAAAATGATCAGATAGATAGATTGCATCCCACAAATTTTACAAAATTAGATATTCGAAACCTAAAACAAATAGAGATTGATGAAGCAATTGATGAAGAATTTGAAGTAATTAATCTTAAAGACAATTTTTTACCCAGGGGATTAACTCCTTTAGAGGACTTATTTGATTCAAACAATATTCCTAAAAAGCCTAAAATGGAACCCTTAAGATCAGACATTGAAGAATGTAGCATAGGCTTTGAAGAGGATCCCGAAATGATAAAACTTTCAAAATATTTTCCTCCCAATGAAAAAGTGAACTATATAGAACTAATAAAGGAATTCCAAATTGTTTTTGCCTAGAATTATGAGGATCTTAAGTCTTAAGATACCAGCATAATACAACACACCATCTCATTAAAATGAAATCAAAAGCCTTTTAGACAGAATCTTAGAAGGATTAATCCATTTCTATTTCCTTCCATTGAAAAAGAGATCAAAATAATGTATGAAGCTAAGATTATTGCACCAATTAGATTCCCTGACTAGGTTTCTAATTTGGTACCTACAAGAAAGAAAACTGGTGAAATTAGACTGTGTGTTAACCTAAGGAATTTGAATAAAGTTTCACTGAAGGATAAATATCCCCTCCCTAAAATGAACCACATATTACAGAGGGTAGTAGGTTCCACCAGAATCTCACTGCTAGAAGGGTTCTCTGATTATAACCAAATCCTAGTCCACCCGGATGATCAGGCAAAGACTACATTCACTACACCATGGGGCACTTTCATGTATGTTAAAATGCCTTTTGGGTTAAAAGACGTAGGGGTTGCCTTTCAAAGAGCTATGGAAATATCCTCTGCAAAAGAAATCCACAACATCCTAGTAATATACCTAGATGATATCACAATATTCTCTAAATTAGATTGGCGACACTTGGATCATCTTAGGTAGGTTTTTATCAAGTGTAGGAAGTATGGAATTTCCCTGAATCCCAAAAAATCTTTATTTGGACTAGAAGAGGGGAAACTACTAGGCCACATAATCTCCAAATTCGGCATTTGGATTGACCCAACTAGAATTGAAGCCATTTTGCAGATACCACATCCTAGGAACATCAAAGAACTACAAGCATTTTTAGGTAAAATAAAATTTTTGAGAAGATTTATCTCTAACTTAGCTAAACTAATTAGATTACTAAACAACATGTTAAAGAAAGATTCAACTATTAAATG
This sequence comes from Pinus taeda, assembly GCA_000404065.3. Taxonomy (NCBI): domain Eukaryota; kingdom Viridiplantae; phylum Streptophyta; class Pinopsida; order Pinales; family Pinaceae; genus Pinus; species Pinus taeda. The sequence continues at coordinate 123,834 of APFE031437677.1, forward strand.
GACTCTAGTGGCTAAAAAGTCATTTAAAGATATAAATCTAGCCTTAACACAAACACCAATCCTCATCAGTCCAATGTTTGATAGGGATTTTATCATTTTTTATTTCACCTCAAAACATACAATTGCTGTAGTCCTACTGTAGAAAAATGATCGATGTTTTGAACAACCAATAGCCTTGCTCAGTAAAGCCCTGAGAGATGCACCTTTAAAGTATAGTATAATGGAAAAGCGAGCTTTTTCTCTAGTTAAAGCTATTAAATGTTTCAGAGTTTAGATCTTGTACTCTCATATAGTAGCTTATGTTCCCAATGTTATAGTCAAAGACATTCTAACATAGGATGGACCAGATGGAAAAAGAGGGAAGTGGATAGTTACCATATTAGAGTATGATTTAGAAATTAAACCTACAAAATTGATCAAAGGCCATGGTTTATCCAAGCTCATGGCTTAATCAAATTGTTAGGCTCTAGACGTAAATTTCATTGCAGAATTGGATAACGAAGAGTAGATGGCGACTCCACAGATCAACCAGGCCTTTATAGATCACCATGGTATGTTGATATAATATACATTCTACAAAACCTTCAAGCTCCTCCTGAGTTTTCCAGAATTAAAAGTAGGTTCTTAGAAATGAAATATTTAAAGTTTTGCATAATTGACAATGCTTTATTTTGGAAAAATCATGAAGACATCCTTCTTAATTGTTTGTTAAAGGAAGAATCTGACAAGATATTACAAGAATTTCATGCAGGTGACTGTGGTGGGCATATTTACTATAAGACCATAGCTGATAAAATCTTGAGAAATGGTTTTTACTGGCCCACTCTGTTTGCTTATGTAAAGAAATTTGTAACCTCATGCCACAAATGTCAGATTTTTTAGGGAAAAAGAAAACTAGTGCCATTACCTTTGATGTACCAAAACACCATTTCAACAGTGGGGTCTTGACTTCATTGGTTAAATTCACCCCCCTTCCTTTGCGCAACATAGATGGATCTTGACTGCTACAGAGTATTTTACAAAGTGGATATAAGCCATACCCTCAAGATAAGCCACCGATACTGTCATTATAGGTTTCCTTGAGACCAACATTCTGTCTAGATTTGGTTGCCCTACCAAGATCATCAAAGATAATGCAACAGCCTTCAAATCAAAGAGGATGATTAATTTCTACCACAAATATCACATAACTCTTGGTCACTCCACAACCTACTATCGCCAAGGAAATGGACTTGCAGATTCTTCCCATAAAATCTTAGTAAACATCATCAAAAAATTGTTGGAAGATAATAAGAAGACCTAAAATAAGAAACTAGTAAATGCCTTGTGGGCAAATAGGTTGACCACTAAGAAGTCCATTGGTACCAGCCCTTATCAGCTAGTCTATGGAATGGAGGTTGTTTTCCCATCTTCTTTGGGAACACCAATAATGAAACTGCTTCAAGAAGCATAGGTTGAGCCAAATGACATTCAAAGGAGGATCAACTAGACAATTCACTTGCAACAAACCAGGGAAGAAGTCTATATCCAATCCCAAATTGTGCAGGAGAAAATCAAAAGGGCTTTTGACAAAAGAACCAAGGTTGAAGATTTCTATCTAAGAGATAGATTTTTGAAATGGGACTCAAGAAGGGAAGAAAAAGGTAAACATGAGAAGTTTGACTTCTTGTGGAAAGGCCCTTACATTATTTATGCTTTCAGACATAACAATGCTTATTTTCTCAAAGAATTGGATGGTACAAAAGTTGAAGGAGGACCAATTAATGGTTGAATGTTAGAGCACTACATTGATCCCAGTCATTAATTCCACTAATTACTTGTACATATTATATCCTTTACAAAATGTTTAGTGTGGACTGGATGGTAAAATTTTGGAGTTGAAGCCTGAAGAGAAGGCACTAAGCTTCAAAAGTTTCACTATCATAATTGTAAATAAAGCAACAAAGCTAAAGGGAAAATTGCTGAGAAAATCACAGAAATTGAGAAAGCTATTGATCTACTAGTTCTTGACATTTCACCAAGAAATGTCATCCCCAAGTGGAGCCACTATTAGGTTCCTATACCAATAGGAGTCATAATTTATGAATGGTTGAGATTAAACCTGTAATATGTACATACCTTTGCTTTCCCAAATGTTTTCCATATTCAAAAAAAAAAAAAGAGAGATGTAAAGAGGGTACATCCTAAAATAAACAAATCAAAGGACAAAAACAATGAAAAATATGAAAAAATATGAAAATGAACCCCCAGAAAGAAAAAGACCATGAAAGTGTGCAAGTCCAAATGCCACTACCATTTACTTTTTCTACATAATAATGATTGTGTGTAACTTGTTATTCATGCCACAATCCATGGTAACCAAACAATTTAATCTTGGTTATTCCATGTTTTGAATTTCATGCTTAGAAATAGAGAATGAAGATCTGACCAAACTGTTTAATCTTGGCAGATAAGTAGATAGGTAGAGAAAATAAAAGCATCTCAATTATTTAATATGAGCCCTTGGATGTAATAAGGATAGACTTAGATAGATTTCCATTGTAAAAGAAAAGAAAAAGTTTTGATAAGGGTTTACTAGCTTAAGTGCACCCTAATAAAGAGTAGAAAAATGGTAAGATGAGTAGATCAGTAAGTAGTTGAATGGTTGTAGAATTATGGTGAATGATTAGTTAAGATCATATCATTTACTTTAATCATTAAGTTACTAAAGCATGGATGATAATTGAGTAGTTACATAAAGTCAAGTGATTAATTTCCCCATTATTTTACCTTTAATTTGCTAATTTCCCATAAGCTAAGTCAAAAGTACCTAAAACCTTAAGTTAAAGGGGCTCAGAGAATTTCTCTGACTTTTGGAGGGACCGGACCCTCGGCCCAATAACTTATAGGAATCTAAGTACTAAAGCCCCTTTACCAATATTCACCCCTCCATAATTCATTCATTTCATCTGAAAAATCCCTTTTCCTAAGGTGAAATCACCATTCACCTAGGGAAAGTTATTACCCCTATACAAAACCCCTTGTTCCACAAAAACCCACAAAAAGAATTTAGCCTATGTTATAATGTGCAAATGAAAATATGTAAATAAATGTCAAACACATTATACTTAGCGCAAAAATCACTTTTCCGCTTTCACTTCATATTAACCTTTAATCTTACTTATTGTTATTAACTCCCAAAATAAACCATTCCCCATATATTTTATTAGATCCCATATCATAAATATCTCGCCCTTGAGGTTTGAAACATAACCTTATTAATAAATTAATTAAATGGATTAATTAGTCGATTGGTGGCTAAGTAAGAACCATAACCCTCTACTGAATAAAAAGAGTAATTAGTCAATCAATGATTAATTTAATCTGTCCCCACTAATCAAATCAGCCCCGACATCATTAAGCCTCCCTAATCCACAATTAATTAACCCTTTTGTTCATTAAAACCCCATCAGGCCCCTCCATTAAACCTCTGATAAAATCATTTCCTGATCACCATGTGATCTAACTCCTTCAGATCCAATGGCTGACGCTCATATCGAGCAGCCCTCGAAGGCCGACCTTTACCCACCTGGTGTGAGTGGTTTCACTATTCACTCCACCGCTACATGTCACCCGATGAATGGCATCAAGCAGCCTCTGCCCAAAACCACTTTTTCCCAAAATTTTTGCAATGGATTCCGCTTACCACCTCCACTAGATGCCAAAATGTCACATCGCCCATTGGTGCCAACTGTCGTTTTCCCAATGTGCTCACCAAAGTCATTGAATTTATGCATAAAACCAAAAAAATTATAGTTTTATATTTTATCGTGAAAAGAACATTCCAACTTCCACGCAAAACATAGAGTACATTCAATTGTTAACCTGCTATCAACCACCAACTTACCAAAACTGCTTAACTCCAGACCACCTTGCAGACCCGTGCACTTTCTGCAGATAGTGCACAATCACCACTACTCCGTTCAACAGCTGAAACCAGGTATTTACCCCAATTTCACCAAGAAACCTTATTTTCTTGTGAATCCTAAACTAAATCGTTTTAAATACTAAGTAATTTATTTAGATAAGTTGCCTGGTGACTCTCAAACACCTTGAAAGAGACTAGCTCTTGCCAGAATTCACTGTAATTCCTTTGCCTCCATCCTTGAATCCACAAGAACCAAGGATTGACATCCCAATTGCGTTGAATATCATGCCCATCATGACTCCTCACAGATATTTAGACCATCTCCCACTTACAGACAAAGATTTCGAGATTAAAGTTACCTCCATATCAAAATCCCCTTTGAAACTATTTTGCAAGTACAGAGACCAGTACCTGAATCATGAAGACTACTTTTGACTTCAGGAATTAGGTTTACCCAAGTACCACTCCCCAAATTTAATGTATTTCCAGAGATTCTACATTATTGTCACATGAATTATGATCCTATCCAAAGGGTAGTAAGAACCCCTGACCAGTTTGTTCTATTTACCATTACTACGTAATCTATTAATGAAATGTTACAATTACAACCAAGCCAAAGCTTGACTCCTCTTTCCATTGGAGATATGCTGAATAGATACCCTACCCTTTCTTCAACCAGAATTGCTCGATTGTACCAAACCTTCATCAGAGAAGAACAATACACCCCAAAGGACTCTCCCCCTTATCTATAGACTATATTCTCCAACCTTGGCTGAGACATCATAGAGTTGATATCTAGTGTGCTAGGTTACACCACAAGTGGATTTGTTGATGAAATCGTAATATCCTTCATGTTCATCTACTCTCTTGGCCAAACACCAGCCATCATGTTCGACTATGCAAAGTTTATTACTGACAAAATGCATGATCAATTCACGAGATTAGAAAATGATAGAGTGTTTAAATATTCCTCAGTTCTGTATCATTTATTCTTGTATTATCAAGCTGATAGATTTCCAATTGCCCTCCAAAAGCTTGATATGAAAGGCAAACCTAGATCAGTGATATTATAGACTTCATTAATCCATCAATTTGACTCTCAGTATTCTTATACCGACTTCATAGATCTCTGTGTGTATCCTGTGACAACTATGCTGCTAGGAAGCCCTTCCCCTAGAATTAGTGCAGACATCAAGAGGGTCCTATAGTTTTCTAAGAAGTATAAAGTGGGGGATTGGTACTTGTACCAAAACCACACTGAAATCAAAATCTATGGATGTGAGTTGGCTCCCTACAGACTGCCTAGATACCTCCCTATGAGATTATTTTCCCTGGAGTACTACAAACAAATTATAAATTTAGATGAGGTGCATTTTGTGAAAGCCAAAAAGAAGGCTCAACTTAGGATAAAGGATCAACTTGGCCCGTTCATACGAAATAGTAGGGAAGTAGGAAAGGAAGCTGATGAAATCCTTTAAAGGTTGAAATTAAAACGGGGTTTTATATGGAATTATGACCCCTTATATTTCATTTGTAATTGGAGACAAAATAATAAATTATCTCCTTACATCCATCATAGAATCCCTGAAATTGAGCAGTATGCAAATCAGCATGAATGGGTGGAAAATACTTTGGTAGACTAGGATAGCACAAAGACTACTGTAAATAATGTTTTGATTGATTTAGATAGAAGACTTGATGAGGATTCGTTTCTATAGATGTCATAAGCAAGTCAATCACAAATACACAGTGAACATAGAGCAGAGCAACCAAGCCCCTCGGAGCTACCAGGTCCATTAGAGTAGCTACCTTCAGAGCAATCATAATAATCAAAGCATTCAGAGAGAACAGAACAGCCACAAGAATCTGAACAACCTGAAATTTCAGAAGAGCTTGCTCCACTTGAGAAAATCATGAGCAACCCTCCCGTTATGTAGACTCCTCTAAATGAAGAGAGGAACCTAAAAAGAGATAGAGAGGAGGTCACCACCTCTAGTAGACATATTGCCTAGGCCTATGTTAAGAGGCAAAGGCTAAACTCAGTTTCAGAGCAAGAATACACCAAAGAAATAGTAGGCATAGTAGGAGAAGGAAGCAGACATAACACTCCTTCAGAAGGGACACAAGAACCTTCCAACTCACTTGCTCAAATGTTGGAAAGGCAACAAAGCATGGAAGTATCCTCCTTCAGGGATCCTTCTAGATAGAGCCAATATATTAAAGAAAAATACAAGGAAATCAAAGGAAGGAATGAAAGGCTAAAAGCCCAAAGTTATGTTCATTACCTGAAAATGGCTCCAACAAATCAAACAAGACTAATGTCAACCTTTGACATTAAAGAAGGTAAAATGCAGATGAGTTTTTCAAAGCCAACTACATAGTAACCAAGATTAATGGCAGATTATTTGAAAACAGATTTTGAAGTATTGGCCAAAGAAATTCATCCTACTGATCAAATAGAGCTTCAGAAATAGACTAGTGAAATGGTTTACTCGACATTGACCAGCAAGGCAATCACAGCCCACTAGCTCCAAAATTCACTGAACAACATATCAGCATAATTCCAATTGGAAAAGGCCTCTTCATAGGCTAAAGACACTAGAATAAAGTCCTTGGAGGACTTGGTCATAGAGTTGGGACATGATCCCAAAGATGTAAAAGCTGCAGAGAAGCTCATTAAGAAGAAAAATGATGATATAGTTGCACTGAAGAAGCAACTTAAAATTCCTCCACTACATCATCCTTAGATAGCTAAAGTGTTGGAAACATAGAAGGAGGAAGAGCTTATGGACTTAATCCTAAAGCTTAATGATCAGTTGAAAGAAACGGAAAAGGAGCTAAACAACCTGATACAGTCTAAGCATAGTGAGTTGGCCACCACTCAGACTATAATTCCTATAGTCTCCACCGCACTACCCTCCACATTGGTTGCTTCCTTGGCACCTACACTTCCACCAGCTACAACATTACCAATAACAGGTACTTCAACAAGCACATCTACATCAACAAGCATAGAGACACCAATAGAAAATATTGTAGAATTGGTCAAAACTATGGAATAAATGAGCATCCAAGCCACTGAACTTAAGAAACTAAGAGAAGAAGTATCAAATCTGGAGACTGATTGTAAACTAACCCATATACAACAAAAAGGAGAAGCTTAGAAGAACCAAAGGATGGTATACAGGATAAAAGCCCTTGAAAAGGACTTAACATTACAAGAGCGTTCGGGAAACATGAAATAAATCCTTTGGGCAAACATCATTGATTCCATCAATGAGGTTTAACCTTCTATTCATATTATTTTTGAACAAACTGAATTAGTCAAAATGTCTATAGAAGCAATCCACAAGACAGTGGAAGAATTGGGAAATAAATCTAAAGAAGCCAATCAATTAATCACATATTTGAACAACAAAAATAGATATCATCTTGATGAACTAGAAATAGAAGAAAGAACAACCACCATCATTGAGATAAAAAAGGTTCTTACCAAAAGGAACCTAATGAACAATCTGGAGAAAAGATGTCAGAGCATCCAAGCAGAAATTGACAACTTTATTCTAAAGTATGGCATCTTAAGAGAAAATGGACTCCCCAGTCTTATGGTGATAAATGACAAGCTGATGACCCAGGAAGATTACAATGAAAGGTTAAACAAGCTGGCCAAAAGCCAAGCTAGTACTTCAGAGGTGAAATCTTTGCCCACTGGAAAGGTGCTATATGATGGCCTTGAGAATTTGTTCTACATAGAACATGAATTCAAGAATTTGTTCACAAGAAAACCAAATTTTGCTAAGTACACAGAAGCTGATGACATTTACAGGAAAATGATAAGGACGAAATTACCTGACAGTGAATTGTGGACACAATTGATAGATTTACTATGAAGTTACCACAATAAATCTACATGGTAGAACATGGCTGGCAGGTAAAATAGGTAATGAAGGTCAAAGAAGAACAGGTAAAGAGTATTAGTAGGTAAAAGATAGAAAGTGATTCCATCACATAACTACAAAGCAACTAAAAGAGCCAAATCTGAGTTACGACAACTAGCACTGTCACAATAAAAGGGACAACTAGAAGACAATTCGCCATCTATCTCTATCTTTGTGTTGAAGATTTTTTTGTTTCTTGGAATAATTCTCATATGGTTATGAGATATTTTGTAAACATATTTTGTATAAATACTCCTCAAATTAAAGTATTTTGGGTGGATTAAAATACAATTCTGTAGACATTTTCTTTTTGAGCTAAGGAGCTATTGTACTCAAGTCTTGGACTAGTTTTGCTGGATATGAAATAAAGCTAAGAACATTTCACAGGATTCTTGTGCACAGTTGCAACAAATAATTATCATTTATTTTGTTTAAATATTGTTTTCTCTTCATGTTATGAATATTCATATGTGTCTCTTATAAAATCTATAAATTAAACAAGGAATAATATCTCAGAATTAGCTTAAGTGTTCTCTGTTTTAACTATTTACTTTCTACATGTTTTCTACTAAACTATCTTGGTCTAGGAATTCTTGATTGCTCCCTTACTTCTGTAGTTTACCCCCCTGTTTTGTCCATATTAAAGGATTCTTCATTGCCCTTTGCTAATGATCATCCTTCCTTTCTTCATCCTAATCTTGGTTAAGGATTCTTCATTTCCCTTTATCCTAGTTAGGACTATTTCATCCATTTAAAACTGAAGAATTTCTTTTTGCAGTGCTAGCCTCCCCTGCGAACTCTTACCTTACTAATTGATCAAATCCAATTAAACCATTCTTGATTGACTCCATATCCCAATGGACTGAATACTTGCTCTGCCCATCTGTTTTCTTAATTCCACCGCCTAATCAAAACAAAACACCCTGAGCACTAATAACTGTTGAGTGATAAAAAGGTGTCTATTAACCCCTATTTACCCTACATTAATTATTAATCCATGTACAAGTTTTTATCTCAAGAGTGTACTCATTATGAGGCGTTCACTTGTTCAAGAGTAATGTTTGCAGTATAGTGCTTGCAAAAGTAACTGAATGTTGGAAACAAGATCTAATTGCAATGGCAAGATACTTAAATGCTTTGTAACTAAATAATTCACTCAAGAAACTACAACAATCATCAGTCAAGGATGCAGTAATGATAACTCTTTCCCCTGTAAACTAATGTAAATTAAAATCAATCATAAACAAGATTTCAATCTGAGAACTAGACAACAGTAGTCAATGTTCATTACAGTTGTAGATCTTTCTATCCGCACTCAAGTAAATGCTGGAAATAACAATTTGATTAACAAAAAAGGAACAAAAATTAAATCTATTGAAAAGATCAAACAACAAAGCTTAATCTACATAAGTAAATTGAGCAGCAATCTTAACCGAAATGAATTGAACAACAACCTTTAACTAAGAAAGGAACAACAAACCTAATTAAATCTACAGATGAATACCAAACTTAATTAAGTGTAAACACACAGTGACTATAGAGTAATTGAATCAATAATCTTATTCTAACAAGCAAGAGATTAACCACAGATATAAAGGAATGAAAATTGCAGTTATAATGGAATAACAGTTAAATGAACAACAATCACAATTGTAAATGAATTGTAGTTAAATGAATAGCAATCGCAACTGTAAATGAACAACAATAGAAATCTATAAATGAATAGTAGAATCCGAATTAGACAATGCAATATTATTTTAGAATGAACAACATGAAATTTCAAGTCGTAAAGAATAATCTCGCTATCCAATTAGGATTTTGATATAATAGAGCAATTCAGGGAAACGTTCAGAAACATAAGATTACTAAATAAAGGAAATTAAGGAAATGCAAAGGAAATCAAACCACACAGGATTGTAATTGTAAGATAATGATACAAGAAGCAAGCGGATCGACTGGGGTCGGGCCCTTAGCTACCAGGGAAGCACTATTGTGGTTACTCTAGGATCAGAAAATGAAACATCAACTAAGTTATATATTAATCATAAATGGCAGAGTTACAGTGATCACTCTTCAAAGAGAGTCGATGATCAAAGTTAAGAGTACAATAGTAAGTTCTACAATTTGACAATAATATCCACCCCTTGGGCTACCAGTGCTATCCCTTTGTATAATGGCCAGGCGGAAGTATCAAGAATATCGATAAGTCTTGAAGCAGTGATCCCTCAGGATCAAAGGATCTTGAGGGATTCGCTTTATCTTTGATCTCCAGTTATCATTTTGTCTTCTTGCGCTAATGTCACGTTTCCTCTTCCTTTTCCTAGATCATGTGCTCCGATCTTGATCTCCTCGTCTGGATATGGCTTCCTGTCAAAGGGACAATAGTTACTTCTGCTTTGTATTTTCCTCCTGAACAATGATTTTCCATTTTCTTCACTTTTTGTATAGAAAAAGACAACAATTAGTCATTTTGCATCAATAACAAATCTCCTTAATTTTATCATAATTCTTTAACATATTTCCATCTTAGAATGTAAAGAAGTTATGATTCAAAGGAAAAGATAAAGAAATAAGTGCTAAATACATACCTTTTCCAATGCTCAACACACACCCTTGCTTACCCTTTTTCATGCCCTCATGAAAACATTGTAATTGACATGCAAGGCAGTTAGGGAATATGCTAGAGAGGGATTTTCAGGAAGTGGTATAAAACCATGACGTCTAGCTAAAACTTCAAAAATATTCCCTACTTCGCCTTCAGGCAATTCATATAGGGACTTATACCCTACTTCAGGATACCAGATAATTGGACTTTGAAACCTACAACCTAGCCAGTATGGGCCTTCTCTAAGGATGAGGTTACTATAGGTAACCAAGCGATCAACAACTAACTTAAAATTTTCGTAACTAAATGGCTCTCTATCCTGAACATTCCGATTGGAAGTATTCCATTGGAGTGTAGATATTGCTATAGCAAGGTCTTTGATGGATAGGAATTATTCTACCCCTTGTTGGACAACTATTTTTTGAATGAGCCCCAATGTTTGGATCACGCCCTTCTTTCTCATTAAGCTTCTATGCTTATTCCACAGTTGTAATGGGTTTCTTGGTTCACCCCTTACCCACATATCTAACATGTTCTCTTGTCTCTGAAAGGTATTATGGGCTTTAAGCCACTTTATTTGGTTAACAACAAAAGAGATGAATGCCTGAAGCTAGATATCACCCGCAAAAGGACTAGGGTTCTCCTCCGTTTCATTGTCCAACAACAAATTATTCAAGTAAAACTCACATAGCAATCGTTGGACTTTCACCCCATAATGTTTATAGCAGTTTATAAAATCATCAATAGTTTTCAACTCTATAGGTACCCCTGCCTTGACAGCCTTAATTTTTAATTGTAAGTACATTTCCATCAGAAACAAAGAATAACTTTTGGTAGGTGCCCTACATAATAGAACATCAGTATATAGAGAACAGAGAGCATCCATTTGACTCATAACTGTGTCTAGTCTATTAGTTACCTTTTTAACTTTTTCCTCTACCTTCTGACACTTGTAGAAGGCCTCACTCTCCGATGCACTGATGTTCTTTACCTGCTGCTGTAACTTTTGATATTTCTCCTGAGGAACAGTTTCCTCTGTGAGCTTTTCTATCATCTGCTAGGCTTGTGCTAGATCCTGTTGTAGTCTCACTATCCTAAGATCATCATCCATCAAAACATTTTTGGGCTAGAGATCTACCTGGATCTCCTTATTGTGACTTCTGGTTCCTATAGTCTTTGTTTCCTTCTCATGAACTATCCAGTCAGTCATGATGCTAGAGGACAATGCCTCTATCTGGATGTCCTTATTACAGACGGGTGTGTCTTCTGTTTGGGTCTCTGTGTTTGTAACAACTGCATGTTGTTCCTTGTGTTCCAGAATGATAGTGGGTTTAGTTTGAGTCCCCTTGGTCTTCATTTTATGGGGTTTCATCTGGGTGGCTGCATCCTTTGTTCCAGGGGTTCTTTTTGAGATTCTCCCCATTTTTAGGACCCTTATTTGTTGTTTGAACTATTTTACTACATTTAGTAGTCTTTGTTGTTCCTTTTGCAGCCTTTGGATTTCATTCATTTTCTTTGAAGGAACAATTGTTTCTTTTTTTGGGCATGGGCTTTGTTTTTCAAGGATTGTACCCTCGCCCTGGCTTATTTCCATATTTTCTACTTGGAAAACTTCTTCAGTGTTCTCATTATGCCGATTAGGTTTCTTAGGGGAGGAAACCTTGGTTTGATCTGCTATTTCCTGGGTGGCTTCTTCTTCTATTTTTTCTTCATCATTCATTTCCTTAGATGCATTCTTGCTATGAGTAGAGTGTTCCTGTGATTGCCTTTCTTCTTCCTCCTCATCCTTCATATCTTCAGATGCACTCTTACTGTGAGTAGATTGTTCCTATGATTGTTCTCCCTCAATATCGTGGTTGAGTGGGTTGTGGGGCTAGATGTACTCACCCATGTTGGCAAAAATTTGGGCCAATTCATCTTCTTGCAGAGGATTTTGTAATGGGATTTAGCTGGGTGGCTCTACTTCCTCCTTTTCTTCCTCGCCAAAGTGCTCAATTTCCTCTTTTGGTTCCTCTTCTTCATTTCTTCTAATTCTTCTTCTTCATTTTCCCTTCCTTCAAGTTGTGGGGGTTTCTCATCCTCTGAGTCATATATCTCTAATGGTTGGCTATTATTTTCTTGGAGACTTCCCAACATTCCCCTACTTCTCCCTAATTTGGTGGACTATCTTCGTTTCTGCGGTCTCATTGACGTGCTAGCAGTTCTTTTTCATTTTGGCTCTAGTAAGGCCAATCCCCCATCTATCGAGAATACCAATTCTTCCCAACTAATTTGCTGTTGAGTGAGAATATAACTGACTATTAGCAGAATTAAGTTGTGATGACTTACTACCATTTCTACATGACGAGATTTTCTTATGCTCAGAGCGGCATCATGCAATAAAAAATTTAAGTATGTGGGCAAATTTAGAGCACATTTTTGTTTTAATACAGCTAACAAATTGAGATGACATGGTCTTACCATGTCTTTTCTACCATCGCATGTGATGTAGCTTTGCACAATTCTGGTTAATTCTGCCCAAGCTTCTCCCAGGGTTGAAGGTAGGACTCCTTTTCCTTTGATAGTAAGGCTTTGTCCTTCATCCCGGAAGATGGTTATAGCATCTTGAAGTGTCACTTTCTTCTGGGTCCATACTGGTCCAACAGCTGGCAGTCCCGATACTTCAGTAATTATCACATCTGTTACTGTTATTTCCCTCCCTCTCACCATGGAATGATTTTCCTACAAATTCTGTAGAAATTCAATGGCCACCATCTCATTAGACTATTGTAGTCGGTTAAGGTAGGTAATCCATCCTACTCTTTCTAAAATTTCACATGCAACATCAAAGACTATTAACACCTGCGGTTCGCTGTGTATTGATCTGCCTCCCATTTTGTTCGAACTTAGCACACTATGAATGTTTATAGAGCAAGAACACAGAAATGACATTGGAACAGCAAGTTGTTCAAGCTTAACACACTATGAATTTTTACAGAGCAAGGACACAGAAATGACAATGGAATAGCAAGTTGTTCAAGCTTAGCACACTGTTAATTTTTACAAATAAAAAACATAGAAATGATGGTGGAACAACAACCTGTGCATATTGGGAAATATCAATACCATTAAACTTGCTATTCCTAAGTTTTGATGGAGTCATATTACCTCCAAATAAGGAGTTGACACGTATGCCAGTGTATTATCGAGGTCACCCGCACCCCACTAAAATGTGATAGGTCATCCTCGGCTAGCAAATAAAGGAGCAGCGTGTTGGACTCCAATCATACAGTAGAATAAAGGGACGGTGTATATATCCATTACATCATTACAAAAAGCAGCAGATTACTGAAATTGAGGCTTATGATGGAAATCACGAAAATATATGGAAATTCCTTGAAATGATGTGAAAAATAGAGGAGACGACAAGTGACGTAAGTAAAAATTCGTATGCGGTCATTATCCACTTTAACCATTATGATTGATTTATAAATGATTTTTCATGTGTAAGAGGTTCGAAAAGGTTATATAACATAATCTCATTTGAAATCAAGATAGATATATAAGAAAAGGGTTTATATTGACTATTGGTGTTTGAAAAGTATGACTTCAATACCATCAGCAGAGCTCTATTGCCCACAAGTGTCCATAACCTTGACAGAGTTGCCTATTTCACCCTTTTAACCATAATCCTTCATGTATGCCAATAAAAGTGTTGTGTGATGCCAGAATAGAGGCCATTATGCTGGCTTGGTAACCAAATGAATCATAATGCCATTCAACAGGAAGGAATGAAAGGTGGGCAGGTCGGCCCGTGATGAGACCTCCTATTCTAAGGGCTTCTTATTTTTCTGATATACCTCTGGGGCATATCCCTAGTGTGGTGGCCATAGTGGGAATGCCACTTCACTTGCTTCCTTATGATCATGGTAGGCTAACTCTTGATGAGACCCCCTATCCTTCATCTGACAAATCATGTTAGTAATCATATAGATATATATTTTTCTCCTTTCTTTTCTTTTATATAGCGCATTCCTATTTATATACAGAGGATGGCTCAACACTCCTTAAGAGTAGGGATGGTGGAAGAAGTTTGAACATATTAATAGAGGAAAATATGCCTTTATTCTTATTCAATAATAATGACCAAATAGAATTATGAAAATTAATAAAGAACCAACATGATAAAAATAATCAATCATATTGGTTTTAGTGAAAATAAAGACAACAAAATGATATAAATAGTTATGTCCTTTCCTCTTTTTTCTTATCGATTCAAAGCAATCCCTCTAAGTATAATGATTTTTCTTTGGTTTTCTAATTTCAGTATCCTTTAGTTTTTGTATTCCTGCATAAATGTATACCTGTGCCTTAAAAGGATCATCATTCAAAAGAATGCTCCAAGTGATGAGACACACACACATGAAAAACAAAAAAATGCACTCAAAAAGTGTTGTTCCTTAGATGGAACAGTTGTTGTTCCTTAAGAGGGACAACAAAAAAATATGCACGCAAAAACCATGGTTCCTTTAAAAGTAACAACAAACAAAAGAAAAAAATACACTTGAAACTATTGTTCCTTAAGAGGAACAATAGTTGTTCCTTAAACGGAACAACAAATAAATCAAGCACGAAATAAAATATCACTCCTTGGTGGAACAAATTAAGATCATCTGAAATCGAAACTGTTGTTCCATCAGAAAGAATGGCAAAAAGAAAAGAATGCAAAGGAGGATTGTTCCTTTAAAAGGAACAACAAAACAATCTGGCGGAAGTGTTGTTCCTTTCGAAAGGAATGACAAAATAATCTGGCGGAAATGAAAATATGAAAGTGATGTTCCTTCGGAAAGGAACAACAAAAATGAAAAAATGTTGTTCCTTCGGAAAGGAATAGCAAAATGTGAAAGAAGGAAAGCAAAAATGCGAAAATGTTGTTCCTTTGGAAAGGAACAACAAAAATGTTAAAGTGTTGTTCCTTCGGAAAGGAACAACAAAATGTGAAAGCACCGTTCCTTCTGAAAGGAACAACAAAATGTGAAAGTGTTGTTCCTTCGAAATGGAACAACAAAAATGTGGAAATTTTGTTCCTTTGGAAAATAACAACAAAAAACGAATGTGTTGATCCTTCAGAAAGGAACGACAAAAATGAGGAAACGTTGTTCCTTTTGGAAGGAACAACAAAATGCGAAAGTGTTATTCCTTCAGAAAGGAATAGAAAAAAATGAAAGTGTTGTTCCTTCGGAAGGGAACAACAAAAATGTGGAATTGTTGTCCCTTTGGAAAGGAACAGCAAAAAATGAAAGTGTTGTTCCTTCGGAAACGAACAACAAAAATGCGGAAATGTTGTTCCTTCAGAAAGGAATAGCAAAATGTGAAAGTGTTGTTCCTTCAGAAAAACAGCAAAAAGGCGGAAATGTTGTTCCTTCGGAAAGGAACAACAAAATGCAAAAGTGTTGTTCCTTCAGAAAGTAATAGCAAGAAAAATGAGAGAAAAGAAAAAAAGGAAAAAAAAATGCAAAAATGCAAAAATCTGTATAGAAAGTAGTCTATACAAGAAGAAAAGAAAAAATTATGTACAAAATTTAAGAACAATGGAATTATTTAGTGAACCAATACCGAGGAAGGATTATTTTCCTCAGCAAGAATCTGCATATTAGAATCTTCCCAGAGCTGCTAGTAAAAGTGTTCCCGAGTAAGTGGTTTATGGTACAGTGGCCATTTTCTTTAAAGTTATGTCCAAATATGCCAATAGTAATCAAAGTAATGGTGCCATTATCATGCACTTTCTATATTTCATACGGTCTAAGCTATCGAGTCTAAAGTTTTCCCGAAAAATCCTAAAACCTGGAGTCATATAGGAGTGCCCAATCTCCTTCATGAAAGATTTTCTTTTTGATCAGGGTGTTGTGCCATTTTGCTCTCTGTTGTTGAATTAATGCAGCGTGTTGAAGAGCCAAGAGCCTAATTTCATCTTGCTCATTAATTTGTTGTAATCTGTTAGTCTGGGCCTCATTTAAATCCAAACCAATCTCATGCGCTATTCTTAATGTTTGTATTTCGAACTCTATTGGAAATATGGGTTCTTTTCCAAATACTAGTTGATATGGTGAATAGGTAGTGGTGTTTCTCCTCATTGTTCGGTATGCCCACAAGGCTTTGGGAAATCTTGAAGCCCAATCATACCTGTGTGATGCAACGGTTTTTGTCAATATTGCCTCTATCACTTTATTCGTGCTCTCTACTTGGCCATTTGCCTATGGGTGATACGGAGTGGTAATTTTGTGTTGAATGTGATAATTTTTTAATGTTGTAGTGATTTTATTACCTACAAACTGTAGTCCTCCATCTGTGATTATGTCCCTCAGGAGGCCATATCGCACAAATATTTGGAATAGGAAATGAATCACAGAGTCCTTTGTAGCTCTTGGAATTGCCTCTGCTTCAACCCATTTGGTAACATACTATGATGTTACTAGAATATATGTTTTCTGATTTGATGATGGGTTGATTGGACCAAAAAAATCGAGCACCCAACACTCAAAAGGTTCGATTACTAATTGTGGGTTTAAAGGAATTTCATCAGAATGTCTAGGGCATCCTTCTCTTCTGCAAATGTCATAGGCTTGAACAAATTTCTTAATGTCTTTAAAGATTTTGGGCCAGTAATACCTTGTTTGCAAAGCCTTGTGACCAGTCCTTCAATCTGCAAAATGTCTGCCACACGGTCCGTCATGACAAGCTTTCAGACTGTCAAATATTTTGTCTTCACAGATGCATATTTTGATGTGCATAACTGCCCCTGTATGAAATTGGTAGCCCCAAATCCAAGAAAATTGGGTACTACATTGCACAATTTGTTTTCATTCATTGGGGGTTAGATGCTTTGATAACTTTCCTACTACTAAATAATTTGCAACATCAGCATACCAGGGTGTCTTGACAGTAACACCAAACAAAAGTTCATCTGGGAATTGATCTTCAACTGTTATTGCGTCTGCTGTCTTTGGCATTCATGAGAGAAAATCAGCTACAAGATTCTCTTTCCCAGGTTGATCTTTTATTGTGATGTCAAATTCCTGCAATAAAATCAACCATCTTGTTACTCTACCATTTGTAACAAGTTTATTTACTAATTATTTTATGGCAGAGTGATTTGTATATAAAACAATAGGATATCGAGTGATATAATGCCTATATTTATTTACAACATGTATTATAGCTAAATACTCTTTTTCAATTACGATATAGTTTAGCTCAGCAGGAGACAATTTCTTGCTGATATAATAGATTGTATATGGTTTTTTGTCTCCTTCCTGCTCAAGGACTGCTCCAATAGTTGTGTCTAAAGCATCCGATGAAATTTGAAATGGCAGGTCCCAATTTGGGCCTCTGAGCATTGGGGTTGTTGACACAAGATTTTTTAGATCTTCAAAAGCAGAGTCACACTTATCTGTCCAAATAAAATCAACATTCCCTATCAGTGCATATAGAGGTGCAACTATTTGAGAAAAATGTTCTATGAATCTCCTGTAATAACCAGAAAATCCTAAAAACTGTGTACCTCTGTCTGTGTGGTAGGAGTAGGTATTAACAAAATTATTTGGATTTTGGTCGGATCTAACTGTATTCCATCTGTCGAGATATAATGACCTAGGATGAGCGCTTCGATCATCATCATATAGCACTTTTCATGGATCAAGCAGAGCGTGGTGTCAATACAATGTTGCAGCACATTTTCCAATGTGTCCAGTGCTGGCTCAAAATCATCTCCATATGGTGTGAAATCATCCATATACACTTCGAGCCCTTCATTTATTAAATATGAAAATATGCTGAGGATGGCCCTTTGAAATGTGGCAGGGGCATTGCATAAGCCAAAGGGTAGGACCTTGTAAGCAAATGTTCCCAAAGGATAGGTAAAAGTAGTTTTGTCCTGGTCTTTAGGGGCAATATAAAGCTAATTGTATCTACTAAAGCTATCCAAGAAAGAAAAGAATTTATTTCCTACTAATGTGTCTAATATCTGATCAATGAATGGAAGGAGAAAGTGGTCTTTTTGGGTTGCTTTGTTTAATTCTCTGTAATCTACACAAATCCTCTACTTTCCATTCTTCTTTGGCACCACTGCTAGTGGAGAGATCCACTTGCTATCGAAGATTGGATAAATAAAATTTACATCCAAAAGTTTTTGTAATTCAGCTTTCACAATATCTTTCAGGTGAGGGTTGAGTCTCCATTGGGGTTGGTGAATGGGCCTAACATCATTTTCTTTATAAATGTGGTGTGTACATGTTGGGTCCCTATAATACTAGTGATTACCCCATTACTATGATAGTTGTACCCCTTATTAATATTGTTGTGCCCCTATTGCCCCCATATTGTTATTACTGTGCCCCATAGAATCCCTCTATTGTTATTTTTTTGGCTTTATAATATTATTGTTAGGTCGGTTGGGTTATATTGTGACTCCTTAGACTCCTATATATAGAAAGGAGGTTTTGGCATTTGTATCATCCAAGAATTTTTCACTTATGTAATGTAAAGGAGGTTGACCCCTCGAAGAGGCTGAATTCTAAGGCATTAATCTATCCTTTCTATCTTTTCTTGAGTTGGTTTCATAACATTTGGTATCAGAGCCAAGTTCTAGGGTTTTGCTGCTCCAAATAGGCCATCATGGCATTTTCGCTATAACTTTTTTCCACGATGTTTCGGAAGTTGGAAAAAAAAACCCATTTGAGAAGACATCATGCTGCAGCTCGGGTCCCAATTTCAGAGCTTTTCACACTATATTTGCGGAGATATGATCTGAGGAAGTTGGTCTTTTTGCAGACTCCTGAATTACATTCCAAACAGGTGACCTGGGGAAAATCGTCATAAATTTCTCTCTGAGCATCAAATTGAAATTTTGGAAAATGGTACAAAAAGAGGATGGACTATAGTTTCCTGTAGATATTCTTTAGAGCCAAAGGTCCAAATAGTGACACGTGGAACTTCATACAAGTTCGCTCTTCTGAAAAGGTCTATAATCAGGTCACTGTGGAATATTTGGCATAACTCTTCATTGGAGAATCCAATTGGGGTCAGACTGGTGGCATTGGAAAGAGGACACAGAGGGCTACCATAGATCACAATTTTAGAACTAGATGTTTTGAAAGTACAGAGATACATTAGATGCAATATCGAGCTCCTACAAAGAAAAAAAAAGGTGTGTAGATTTTTTTAAATTTTTGCTTAAGATTGGTTTGAAAATT
>APFE031437683.1:7337-18249 GCA_000404065.3 Pinus taeda
TCTTGTATCTTGTAAGGAAGTGTTGTTGGTTTCCTGGTGTAACATCATAGTGTTGGGTGATCTAAGCTTTACATGAGGTGAAGAAGGGCTCTCTTGCTGGAGGATGATGCTGGGTCAGAACAATTAGTTGTAATCCTCTTTGCTATTCTTGATATTAATAAAGCTATTCAAGATTTCCTCCACATTCTTGTATGTTTGATGATATATGCATTTGTGTGGCTAATACATATATGGTCTTGTATTGCTTATGCTTGTAGATCTTTGTTCTCTAATAGTATTATGCTGATTTGATTCCACAGGTGCTCTTTGAAGTTGGGTAGATGAAGAAGAAGCAGCGAAGTTCTATCAGAAAGGAGAGGAACCAGGCAAGGAACCAAGCGCAAGACTAAGGTTGATATCCTTTGTTCCCCTCTTATCTACTTCTCATAAAGGAAAGCGAAAGTAGTTTTAACTTGTTTGTTTCTAAGACAGCTACCAGTCTTAGTGGGATTAGCAACTCCAAGTGGACACTATTCCCGATAACACTCCATCTTTAGGCTTCCCAATTCTTTGAGTATCATGGTTGGAGTTTTGTCATTAACAAACTTTTTAAGGAACATATGTTTGAAAGAACCCCAATTTTGTTTAGAGTTGGTTGAAGGCTATGATATCAAGAAGTTGCTCGACCATCCAAGGTACATGGAAACAATCTACATCCTACATTGTCATAATGTACATCAAGGGTCTACAGCTATAGGTAGAAGTTGTCTAAGTGGTCTTCTGCCTTCATCAAGCTGTCATGGTTAAACATGATGTTCATTCTCTCTGCTCACTTTTTCATCTTGTGCAGAACATCCGGGAGAGCCAATGGTCCCTCAGTCATCCATCCAAGATTTGGGTCAGCGATCTCTTCGTCCTCTTTTTATTATTCCTCTCCTTTGGAATCTGTTGGTTCTGGATCTGAGTCTATCGGTTCATCTTCACCTCTACTTTCTCCGCTGACTTTGCCTCCACCTCCTATACTAGATTTCGATCCCAAGACCACAAGAGTGCCTTGTTCATGTTCATAGAAGATTGGAGGTTCCTCCTCGTCTTTAATAGCTTCTTCCAAACCTTCAAGAGTAGCAAGGGCTGCTTCTTCCATCGATGATACAACCACTCCTATGGGAGTGGCCTTTGGCTTCTTGGATGTGTGTGGAAGGTAATGTACACCTAGGATCAATCCAACTTCTTTTGTGAACTGGCGAGTGATGGGACAGACGGAGCAAAGGTGTTCGTATGAAATTTTGTGTTCAATTTTGTGAGGTGAGGAGTAATCAACTGCTAATTCATGAGAGAGGGAGTGCGAGTTACTGCCTTGACCAGATGGTTGATGAGTGAGTGTGAGGGGAATTTCAGCCATGTACAATTGACTGCCCTAATTCTAGCGCCAGAAATGTTGATGGTGTTGGACCCACCAACATTCAGGAGATCACCCTGGTGTGAATTCCAAACTAGACCTCACACCATTTGGTGTGGTAGTCCCATCCGATATGATGGCCCGATTTCCCTTGTCTTAAGTATTTTCCTCAACTCTTGCTAGTCATGACAAGAGAGCGGTTCGCTTTGTCTTCGAGAAGTGAGGTTCGTGTGCCTAGTGAGTGTAAGTGTACTTGTGCCAATGGTTGTTTCACTGGGAGGGGGAAAATGTGAAGGTGAGTTATAGGTTGAAAGGAATCAGTCCCAAATCAGCAAGGAACACACAACACAAAGGACATACATAGCTTCTTGTGGAGCAGTCCACTTGGATGTGATAGTCACAACATACAAGGTAAGATAACACGTACAACACTCATGGATGAATGCGAAACTAGTGCAACAGTTGTTAAAGAAAGGTTCATGTGAAAGGTCTGTCTGATGTCTGGCAGAGCAGTCGACACAGAAGAGACAATATTAACAGCATACACAACACATTTCCATTAATAGATTATGAATTACAACAAATTAATCAGTTCAGATGTAGAACACATGGTTAGAGAAAGATGCATTACAAGTGTTAAAGATTAGTCTTACAACAAATACAATACATCTGTGAAAATGTACTAGCATGTTGATAGGCTTTTGAATTAAGCGAAAGTTCTAAGACACATCGTTACACCATACATCACTAACCCCATCAACGGGGTGTTGGAGCCACTACTTAGTCTTCAAAGAAAAGATTACAGACTCTCTTGGCTATGTGGGAGGAGCTGAGGTGAAAATTCCTTCCATGTACAAATGAAGGGGGTATTTATAGCCAAGGGTGAAACTAACCCTTGTGGCTATTCGATTACCCTCATGACCGTTTGACTTCCATGACTCTATGTTCAACAAGTGGGTCTCTTGGAATTCCACATTACATCACATTGTTTGACATCAAGCCCATAGTGGAGATGTGAGCAACGTGACTCATGACTTGACTTCACATAACTTGACATGACAATGCTGGTACATTCGTGATGCTGCTGGAGTGCATGTTATGCTAGAGTGCTACTAAGTGATGGATGTCTTCATGGTGTACCATAGCTTCACTTCTACATGGCCGAATGGGTAGAGTCTTTATTGGTCCTTGGTTTGCTTGATGAAGCTTTACCATGTTGTTCCTTGCTTTCGTGCTGGAAGGCTTAACAAGCTCACTTGTTCGCGAATGTGCATGTTCGTCGTGTTCATTTGCTTTGCATGCTTCGTTCATTCGTTTGCTGGTGAACTTGTTCATCTGCATGTGCTCCCTTCGTTCATCCCATTCGTTGTCTTGAAATATTTGAGGGTGTACATGTACCTGCAGTCACTCATGACATGATGACATCAAATCCAAAACCTCCTAGTCTACCATGACACATGATCATTCAGATGCGAGTGACCGGGAGAGGCAGCAGGGCTATGATGCGGGATGATGGCTCCAGGCAACTGCTGATGAAAACTACGCAAGAGTCACTGAGATATGGAGACAGGAGATCTGAGTCGACAGTGGCTAAAAGCAAGGTCTAGCTCAGCTAGGAGGAAAAATTGCACAAATTTTGGGAGGAATAGTCGGGGCTACTAGAAGGCAAGGCATGCATGCTCGGTGCATTTTCCAGAGCAAACAATCAGTAGGGGATAGACAACCAAATTTGTGCAATTTTCTGAAGGAATGGGTCGGGCTACAGGAAGGGTCAACAGGAAGGGATTGTGGAGATTTTCTGGGGAACTTCCCGGGAGACTAACAGCCAGATCTACCCAATTCCCATACAGAACTGCCAGTTGGCTGCTGGGGTCACTAGTAGCTAGATCTACGTAATTCCCAAAGGGAATTGCCAATTGGCTACTATGGTCATTGGCAGCTAGAATTGTGCAATTCCTAGAGGGAACTACCTGTTGGCTACTAGGGTCACTGGCAGCCAGATCTATGCAATTCCCAAAGGGAACTGCCAGTTGGCTTCTCAATCAATGGCAACAGAAACTGTGCAATTCCTGGAGGGAACTGTTAGTACTCTAGGAAACTCTCCTAGGTTGTAGCTCAAAGATTCCTGATAACATATAATCTTCACTATTGTTCTCTGAACTATTGGAATAAATAATGGTTTGGATCAAGTTAGATAACCATTTCAGCTCTGTTTTCACTCAAGGCATGCATGAACTCTCTCACCAATATAAGGCTTTAGACTACTAATGCTCAATAATTTATAAATTCAATGGATAGATGGAGAACACTAACTATAACAGAATATTGCATACATAAAAATAAATGAATGGCTAGCTATAGGTAGCAAAATGCAATACTGATTGTACTGGAAGATGCATATATGACCACGTATGGATGGCTAGCTATAGTAAACAAAGAAGCTTGCAAATCTAATTTATCAAAGCAGAGATAAGATGACGGTTATCTGGCCTTGGAAACAAAGAAAACATGAACAAACTATTCAAGTGCAAGCATAGAACAAAAAAGAGAATAGACATTGAACATATAATGGCAAAAGAAGCTTATATTGCTAGAATGAAGATGAGAAGCTTGAAGAAAAAGAGAAGGAATAATCTCCAGAAGTTGAACCCCTATTACATTTAGCTTTCAACCTTTTATAGGCCCTTTACAATGATCCTGAGCTATAAGATGTTTGGAGTCTTAATCTGCCTGATAAGCATTGTTAACTGATTTGATGCCCTCTAGGCAAGCATGGGATCAGAGTTTTCTACTTCTGATAGCATAATAACCGCTTTAAGATATTTTTGGTGGCTTGTTGTGCTGTTTGGGAGTTTTTTGTGCCAGAGATGCTCCATAATGTTTGTTGGTGTGGTTGCTACATTGTCTGAGCTCCCTGATCTTTCTGTTTTAGGTTGTAGCATGTTGCGGCCCTTCCAATTATTTAACAGTGCATGCTTCTGTTATAGCAGAACAGTGCTGCCCTATGGTGGACCTATGTTGAAAACAATATATATTTCTGTTTTAAACAGAAAGCACAACCATTATTGATAAAGCCCACCTTCTTTGTGTATTTTGAACTTCAAAAGTCCTAAAATATGGTTTAATTATTCATCAGGTTCGCACTCGTCGCCATCGCAAGTCGCAAAAGGCATATTCCCCCAAACATGGGATCAACGTTTTCTACTTCTGATAGTAGAGTAACCACTTTAAGATATTTTTGGTGGCTTGTTGTGTTGTTTGGGAGTTTTCCACTGCAAGAGATGCTCCATAACATTTGTTTGTGTGGCTGTTGTACTGTCTGAGCTCCCTGATCTTTTTGTTTTGGGCTGCAGCGTGTTGTGGCCCTTCCAATGATTTAACAATGCATGCTTCTCTTATAGTAGAACAATGCTGCCCTATGGTGAACCTCTGTTGAAAACAATGTATATTTCTATTTTAAATAGAAAACACAACCATCACTGATAAATCACACCTTCTTTGTGTATTTTGGACTTCAAAAGTCCTAAAATATGGTTTAATTATTCATCAAGTTCGCCCTCATCGCCATCGCAAGTCGCAAAAGGCATATTCCTAGCTCCCTTTGTATTTTGAAATAAGGCAAAAAACACTTAAAATCATGAAAAACTGACTTTGGCAGACTTCAGATATCATATATTCCACTTCCTGGACCCTTTCAGGTCCAAGCTTCATCGCAATCGGCACTGGCCAAAGGCTCCATCGTATTTCGTTATACAACAAAAACACACAAAAACATTAAAAAATGGGCTTTTACGGACCTAAAAACATATATATATTGCTTCACGAAACCCATCAAGTCCGGGTTCCGTCACTGTTGCACTACCCTTGTTTCCCTTTGTATTTCATTATATAACGAAATACATGGAAAATTCTTTAAAAATGGCTTTGGCGTGGACTTCAAACTTTATGAATTCTCATATATACTGCGGTCAAGTCGGGGTATTGGGTTGCCTGTATGTATCTGCATAGGCCCCGCCCCTTGGTATAGCACCGATGCGATGTCAGTGATGTGATAAATTGCAATAGTGAGTCGTTCACTCCCCGGGCCTTCATATATATATCATATGCTCCCCATCGATGTAACCCGCCGATTTGATCATCAATGATCACTGATCAACACTATCATGCACTCGCGTTTAGACTATCCCCTCTGCCTGGCCGATTGTGATTAGCCGCCTAGATCTGGGCCGTTGATCGGCCAGATCTAACGACGGCTATTCATTCCTCTTTTTAAGCCTGCGTTTGTTGGTTTTTCATGGTTTTTTAAGAATTTTAGCCTCCCGATAGTGCATTTTTTCCCTTCCAAGGGCTTTCCTCTTGCGCTGATTTTGATCATTAGATGATCTTTGAGAAAAAATTGAAGATTTCAAGGGAATTAATTGATCCATTGGCATTTTTCTAAACAAATTTGGAGACTTCAAGAGCCTATATGGATCCATTTGTGGGCCTTTTGCCAGCAAGGCTAACACTGGCTCCTTCTGGGGATGAAATCCTCCATGTAAGGTTTCAAGGAACACAGATCAATGCCTTTCCTGAAAAAACAAATTCAAATCTTCCATCTAGTGTTCCATTGGGCATGGAGTATATTTTGCAAATGAAATAAAAACTAGAAAAACATATTTACAATGAAAAGGCTTTAAAGCCTTAAACGAAATAAAGTTTCAAGAACCGCCCATTTATTGGGCTACCAAAAGTATCTCCTCCATCCAAACTGTGAAGAACGAATGTATTTTTCTACTAAACTTGAGTGATGACAAATGAACCTGTCCATAAGGAGTCAAACTTGCCATGGTTACCTTTCTTTTCCTTAAATGAATCCCATTTAAGCACCCAATCACCAACTTGGAAATTGTCCACCTTTGCCTTCCCGTCAAAGGTTTCTTTTATTTTCTTCTGATGAGCTTTTGACTTCTCAACTAGCTACTCTCTGATCTGCTATAGTTCAACCAGTTTATTTATTCTTCTTACCATATAATTCTCCGCATCTTTTTATTCTTGCAAGAACTTAGCTATAAGGAGAATGAGCTAGATGGGGAAAATGACATCAGCGCCATAAACCAGTTTGAATGGAGAATTCCTTATGGAATTTTTGATGGTAACTCTGTCAGCCCATAGTGCAAACTCAACTTGGAATTTGAGCTCTTTTTGTTGTCCTCTAATAGTTTTTTGATTACCCTTACTAGACTCTTGTTAGATGATTCTTCTGAGCCATTTCCTTGAGGATAATATGAGGTAGAATGCACCACTTGAATACCCATGGATTTAGTCATGTCCATCAATTCTTTTGTCTTGAAAGATACTGCATTATCAGTGACTAGTTTGGTTGGGCAACCAAATCTAGTAAAAATATTCTCATTCAAGAACATTATGATAACTTGATGGTTGGCATTCTTAGTGGGTATAGCCTCAATCCAGTTGGTGAAATAATCACTGGTTACTAAGATCCATTTTTGTTGGCCAGTAGAATGTGGGTTGATCTCACCTATAAAGTCGATGCCTCACTGCTCGAAGGGATCATTGACATGTATTAGCTTCATGGGCAGAGATTTTAGCTGTTGTCTTCCTGCAAACCTCTGACACTTGTCACAAGCTTTTAAAAAAGAAAACACATTAGAGAACAGAGTAGGCCAATAATATCCAACCCTCAAGATTTTGTGAGCTATGGTTTTCCAATAATGATTCCCTCCACAGATGCTAGAATGGAACTGGTGTATGAATTCCACATATTGTTCCTTATCTAGACACCTCAAGAGGATTCCTGATGGGTCTTCCCAATAAAGCATATTTTTACTAATGCAAAATTTGGCTGATTTGAGTTTAATGGCACGAGTTTGACTTGAGCTAAGCCCTAGAGGGACTTCTAGCTTTTGCAAAAAATGAACTATGTTGTAATACCATTCACATGTGGCTAGATTTTTAGCCAAAGAATGATTCTGGTTTTTCTCTTCTACTCCTCCCTCTGTCTGCTCATCATGTGAATTTAAACCCATCGAAATTATGTCTAAAAAACTGCAATTTTCTTCATCCATAAGTTTAGCCAAGCCCTGGCCTTTGACAAGCTTAGCGGGATTCACCTCTATGTTAAACTCTATGAATTTTGAAATCCATTTAGCTCTCTTCCCATCAATATCTGGCTGAGTTAAGACATCGCTTACTAAGGCTGAAGGTACATATGCAACTATTTTGGAATGCAGAATATAAATTTTGAATGCCTTTAAAGACTTGATGAGAGCATAAGCATGTTTTTCAATAAGGTCATACCTTAGTTCAACATCCCTTAAAGCTTTGTTGGAAAAGGCCACAGGGTGCTCTATGCCTTCATCATTTTTCTGCAATAGAACTTACGTAAGTGTATCATAAGAGTCAATAGAGAAGATACAAAACTCCTTAACGTAATCTGGGTTGATAAGAGTGGGATCTTCCATGATAACTTGCTTGATGGATTCAAAAGAGCTTCTTGAAGCATATGTCCATTTTATTTCTAATCCTTTCTTCAGCATGGAAGTGATGTGCTTTACAAGCTCTGCAAAGTTTGGGATGAACCTCCTTATGAAGTTAATATTACCCAAGAAGGATTGAATGTCCCTTTTTGACCTTGGGATGGACAATGTTTGAATGGATTGAACCCTTGCTGGATCAATGTTCACACCTTCAACAGAAACAATATGTCTCAGAAGTTTGCATTCTTCTAGAGCAAACTGTGAATTCTTTGGGTTCATTGAAATTCCAAACTGTCTACACTTTAAGAAGACCTTCCTCAAATTCTATAAATGGTCTTTGTGGCTGCTGGAGAATATTGTTATGTCATCAAGATAAATAAGGACAAACTTGTCCTTCTCTCCCACAAAAGCTATGACCATGGCCCTCTGAAAAGTAACCCCAACATTCATCAGTCGGAAAGGCATCTTGAGTCTAATGCCCCAAAAGTAACACTTCATCAACAGTCGTCATGAACAGTCGCATCTGAAAGTGCATCTTGGGCAGGGGATACTTATCTTTTTTAGAGCACTTGTTCAAATTTTTGAAGTCAACACAAAGCCTGATCTCTCCATTTTTCTTTCTTACTACCGCAAGGTTGGATATCCACTTTGAATACCTTAGGGGAACTATGATTTTGGCATCTAACAACTTCTTGTTTTCTTTCTCAATGAAAGGCAATAAGAGAGGGATGATAGGTCTTAATTTTTGCTTAAAAGGGATGGTGTTATTTTCTAGTGGGATATTATGTTGAATGATGTCTGCGCCATAGGTTTTAAGATCGTTGTATTCCCAGGAAAAAAATTCAGTGAATTGCTTCATGAGGGTGCAATACTCATAATTCTGGGTAGAGGACAAATGCATGGATAGATTTATGTTTTTCGGATGGGCTGGGCTCCCTATATTATGTTTACAGACAACAGACTCATTTTCTGTTTTGGTCGGCTTATAGGGCACGTCCTTATGATCGAGAAGCTTCTCTAGAGGTACCAATCCTTTTGGTATGTGATTACTGGTTAGATGGATGATGCTTCCTCGGCCAATCTCGCGTTTTAGCTTGGGCTGGTCGCATTCTCCATGGCTTCATTTTCTTGATTGATGTGTGTTTCAGAAAATTCCTCAACAACTTGCAAAAACCTGTTAATTTCCTCATTGTCTTCAGAAACCCTCCAATATTTGACATTGTCAGGCAGAGGTGGTCTATATTTTACCTGAACTTCAAATGTCAATTTAGGAGGCAAAGGAGGAATAAACATGCTAGCAAAGATAGCAAGGGAGTCGGCAAGCTAGTTCCTCATTCTTGGAATATAAGAAATGTTGAAATCATTAAAAGAATTCTTGAGCCTCCATACCTCATCTCTATATGCTTTTAGCCTTGGATGCTTAGCTTGGAAAGTTTTATTTACCTGCTGAATAATGAGATCTGCGTCTCTAAACACTTTCAGGCCTTTGGTACCCATTTATTAAGCAACGCTTAAGCCAAAAATCAAAGCTTCGTACTTTGCGATGTTGTTTGTGACCTGAAAAGTTAATTTGAAAGATAAATGAATGTATTCCTATGTTGGGGACACAAGGACTACACCTGCCCCTGCATCTTCTTTAGAGCAATATCCATAAAAAAACATATCCCAAATCTATGGGTTTTATCCTCTGCGACCTAGCAAACTAGTTTCTTGAGCTACGTGGAGGCCAACTGAGATTCTTCAATATGAAGAATACAAGCTCCAAAATCAGCGTCGATAGCATATATGGGATGATTGCTGGGATTCTTTTCATCGTTGATTCTATAAGCCAGCTGAGCTTCTCTGTATAATATCTTGCTCTCTCCTCCAAAAACTGGAACAATAGCATAAGACAGGTCATTTTGTAATGATCCACCTAACCTGTTGATCCAACTTCTGGAAAGTAACATACCAAACTTGCGGGGTACATCTGCCACCACAATATCCATCATCATGATTTTCATAGGCAACTGAGACAAAGTGATGGCTAGGTCCTTGATTAATCCTAGACAGTTCAATTTTCTAGAGTAAAAAGAGAATAGGTCATGATAAGGCTTGGTGATGTCAAGACCCAACTCATCCATGATAGCCTTAGGCATTAGATTATGGCTGGCTTCAGTGTCCAAAAGGTAGTTGTGAATGATTTTTTCATGAATAGTCAGAGAGACATAGAATGATGGGGAGTTGTCTTTACAATTCTCAATCATTGGGCTGAGAACAACATCTGGCATGTCATCTTGCAGATTTACACGGTTTGTGGAGGCTTGAATGGATTTAGGTCCAAGGGCCTCGAGGATGGATCCTTTGAAGGACTCATTCTTCACTAGTTCAATTAGAGGCATAGGTATTCTTAGCTTCTAGATTTCTGATTGAAAACTAAAAGGAGAAGGAGACTTTTCGAGGCCTTTTACCTCATGAGCTGGAGCTTTGAGGATGATGGGATCAACTACTGGTTGTTTTTGCATATTAGCTTGATGTACTGTAGGAACAATAGCTCTTTGAATAGGAGTTTCCTGGGCATTATTTATCTTTGACCTTGAATTATATCTTTGCTGATCTACAATTTGTAGAATAGCTTTACCATCCCATTCTTGGTTGATCTGGTCATTGCATAATGAATTTCATAGGCAGTTGAGGTCAAAAAGGAAGCATTGCCTTTGTCTTTCAAACAATGGATCTCATCCTCTTCTTTGAACTACTCTTCTTCCATGACTGCATTTTGAAAAGGAGCCTTCACCCTTTGGTCTTCATTAGCATCTTTGCTTCTTTTCAAAATCTGCAACTTATCATTTGTTCTTCTATATGGATTTGGATTTGGATTTCTAGGAGAAACGATATTAGGCACTCTTCCTTTCCCTGGGTGCTGCTCAACCTTCAATTTAGAGATTTCAAAGGCTAATTGTTATAGCTCCAAATCTCACTCTTGTGGTTTGTGATGCTGCACTCATGGCCTAGGGAAACCCCTCCTTCCAGACCTGGTCCAAAATTTAAAAAACAGTGTTTTATTCCCTATACG